>VYZQ01032412.1:0-18529 GCA_013400655.1 Mystacornis crossleyi | reverse complement strand
AGCCTCCTTATGTGAGCATCTAAACTAAATAGGATCAGTCTTTTCATGAACTGGGCTGCAGGATTTGTTGCCCAAACTGCTATAATCTCTTGTTAATGTGCTGTGTGGTTTGGGATTTTTTTGGTGGTGTTCATCCATTTCTGAAAGAGAACTTCAGTAATGGAAATCTAAGACAAAGAAAAAATAGATTTCCTATAATTGTAGAGTTGACAGCAGTTGGAGTGGCTGAAATCACATACATTAGCTGCTAAAATGCCTATCGAGGGTTTCAATTAGAAGGAGAATTCTGACAATAGTGTTGAGAAGGTGAGATCCCAAGGAGCCAAAGGATAGTGAAGAAGCTAGTAGTAATTATATTTTGGACCTGGAGAAAGAGAAGGCGTCAGGCAAAGGAATGTATTTCACATAAGCCATATCTGCTTTCTGTAGGGAGATGGAACACATTGAGACCAAGCTCTGCGATAACCATAAGCTGCCAGCTGTGGCCAAAACCATATGAATGACAACTTGCCATGGCTCATTGTATGGTGATGCTTGGATAATAATTTAAAGAGAACAAGTCTTAATCTGTTTTCCATTTGACATACAACTGCAAGTCTGGGGCAGGCTTGACTGCATAGGAGATGCTGATATCCAAACATGCTCTAGAAATGATGACAGAGCAGTGAACATCAAGCTGGTCCAGCTTCAAAATGAGCAGTATGTCAAGAGTGAGGTAAAACTTTTTTTTTTTTTGGTGACAGGAACATATGTCTGGAAATTTCATACTCTGGGCATCCGTGCCCTGCCCTACTCCTCTTCCTCACTGATCAGTCTCCCCAGGTCAGCTGTCTACCACATCTTGTGGGCAATGATGAAAATCAGATTGAGCTGCTATCATCGTGCAATGAAAAGATGGAAATAATTTGAAAGTCAGGTGAATTGAGATTTGGATTTTACAGGTCAAAGGTTTCTGAATGTCTTTTCATTCCGCGTGCAGTATAGCAAATACTCTTGAATAGAGATGCAAATAATACGTAAAGTTGGGGCTGTGCTCCCTGGTTTTCTTATAAAAGCAACAGGTACACTTACATATTCAGTAATTTAAGCTCTGGATTACTTCATCTGTGTTTGCACATTGCTTTATGAGTGCTGATGCTGTTAAAGATACGATGCTAAGAAAAGAATCCTTTGTCACTACCTGCTGTTCACAGTACAAATATGATGTAGAGGGAAAAGCATATCAGGTTTCACTATAGAAAGGCTGGGAGGAGTGCCACTCCTTTTCAGATGGGAGAATCAGATCATGGTCATCTTAAATTCAGTAGCAGTTTTACTAAGTTGTGCTGTTCCGGGACTGGTCCTGAAGTGAGCTGTTCCTCTAGTTCCTTTTAAAGCCTGTGACAATGAACAGCCTGCCCAGCACTGTTCTGTTATGAGAGCTTATTTCAAAAAGTAAAGCATAGTGAAACATACCCTTATATTTTCGACCTGCATCTCAGGTAAAATTAATTTTTATTTTAAGCTGAAGTGAACAATTTCATAAAAATCATCATGCTTTTTTTTTTTTTTTTTTTTAAACTGCTACTAAGTTTTATCTCATGTGCGAGTTTTTTTCCCTGCTCTTTGACTTCCATTTGCAATGTCTCTTTAGGCTACCAGCATTTGGGACAATTTATGTCTTCTATATAAAAGGCATACCATGATCTACAGGCATACCATGGTTACAACTGTATCTACAAATGCCTGCTGAGGTGATGACTGGTGAGAATTAGGGTTCATTTAAGTTAAAAATAGCAAGCCTCTGCCCTATGGAGCTGGAATTGATGAGTTCAGAAGCGAAGGAAGGTGATAAGATTCAGAGAAGAAGGGAGCAGTGGCAGGAGAGTGTCAGGACGTGCCTTGGAGAGAAGCAGTCACTCCGGTCCAGCCACAGGGATGCATGGAAGTGAACAGCCCTGTGTGCCTGCACCTTGTATTTCACCCCTCAGGGTAGACAGCAGGAGGATTCTGGTCAGCCTTAACTGTCTAGTCACAGTCCATCAAGTTAGCTGTAAAAACTTCTGTTTCAATTAAATACAAGCTCATTGTATTTTCACACAACAGTTAATAAAATAAAACTCATTAGGAATATAGCATTTAGACTGGAGCAAGTGATATTTTTTTAAATGTCACAGTGAAAACCACATTTCCTTTAATCAGCATCTGCTCTGTGTTAGGCTGCCTATAAAATGCTGTGCATTTTTGACAATAGGGAAAGATGAAAACAAACAAACAGGAAAGCTACAAAAGACATGGTATTAACATCAAAGTGCATTAATCCCTCTGCTTCCTTGGTATTTGAAAAATGATTTTATTTTTGACCCTAAACAATTTAGCTTTCTTTCTACCAATTTTGAATTTGAACAACAAGGGTGGACGAGTAACGGAAACAAAGTAGGGGATTTAATGTGAATTGAAAAATGAAATAAGGAGACAAAAAAGAGGAGAAGATAATACAGCAGTCTGAATAAATTAAACTTTTTTTTCTTGAAAGAAAATCAGCCCCATCATTTTGGAACAGATTATACAGAAAAGTTTACAGAGACGGAAGTAGTGACATTTCCGTGTAGTTTCTACTTGTACAAATATTAGTGTTTCTGTAGGAACTTAAAGATTTAATGTGAAGAAATGCATGAGAAAATTGTGAGAGTGCAGTGTGAAAAAGAGGAAATAATAGGCACCGTGTGGGTTTATTTCTTATCTAAATATGTAACTATAGTTTATTATTCTGTAAATATTAAATGTAGAGATGAAACTTGTGTAGATTACTGATTTCAACAATGGGCTAAATGCAAATGACCGTGAGTGTATTGTATTTAGGCAGTAAGATGCTAAATACCTGGGGTGAATGAAGGGAGGCAACTTCCTTAATCATTAAACTAGTCCTTGAATATGGAGGATAATCACATCATCTCTAATCCCATTCATAAACATGTCGTGGTCCAAAGTTAAAATCATTGTGGTTTGTTCCCCTCTATTCCTATTAGGAAATATTTCACTGCTCTGATGGTTAGAAATCCTCTTGTAATTTCCAGCGTAACTGTGGCTGGTTTAAACCTATTTGTTTTGTGTCAGCGCTGTCCTTCAATGCGAATAGCTTTCTTCCTCCCTGCTGCTTACCCCCCTCTACATTTATAGACAGCAATCACGGCACCTCTTAGCCTTGGTTCTGCTCTGTTAAACATGCAGTGCACTGTTGGGCTCCTCTAATAAAATAGGTGTTCCTTTCCTTCAATTGCTTCTGTTCAGTACCTACTCTTTAAACTAATCGATCTTAAATGTGTTTGACCACAATGGGGCTTCGTGGTCCGAATGAGTCCCCCTGCACAAATCCTTAAACAGGGGCTGTTATTTTTTTTTTCTGCTTCTGGCTATACTGAACCTGATGCAGCTTGGGATAATAGTTTTCAAGGACACAGTGCCGACCAGTAGTCATCCTGGTTACTGCAACTGTTCCTTTCTGCTCCTTCATCTCCTCCACCTGATGATCCCATAGTTTATGGGAAGAATCATCATCAGTATTTCCTGAAGGAGAGCAAGCTCATATTTCCTGTTGTAAGTTCAGCATCGAAGTAACAGGCCCAGGCTGGTGCCCAGGTTCCTCTCTTAGGACGGGATGACTCAGTTCTGGAGATGTCCATTGCATTCCCTTCTGCGTTGGCTGAGGAACTAAACTTTGAGATGTCTTTCAGTAAGGTGGGACAAATTCTGTGAGGGTACACACTGCTGCTGTTTGAGACAGTATCACATTTATACTGGTCACCAGTACCAGGCAGTCTTATTTTGTGTGGCTACTTCTGTGACAAGCCCTTCCTCTGGACTGTGTCATCAGCAGATTCATTAACGTTTTCCTAATTGCTGACCACTAGAGTTATTCCAGCTGCTGAAGGTTCTGCGTGAAATACAGATTACAATTTCAACCCTAAAGCCTATGGAGTTGAAAAAAGTTATCACTGATAAAAGAAGCGCTGCAAAATAATAGACTTTATAAAAAAGAGCTTTCTATTGTTAGGTCTTTATTTTGGCGATGCCTCTGTTAAGGTTTTAACAAGAAAAGCCCACAAAAATCTCACACATACCACAGGTGAAAATCCTTTTTGAGAATAAGAATTAGGAACTACTGCATCTATTTTTTTCCTATTTTAAACCCAAATGGACGATACCAGACTTACCAGACTATGCCTGTGGAAACAGCAGAAGACTTGGAAAACAAATCTACTCTACTTAGTACATTTGTTTGAAATGTCTATGCCAGTTTTCTGTAAAGTAAGCGTTGTCTACTAAAACTATGGTATTCAAACTGTATAATGTGAAGTAAGAGACAAGAACAAAAGATTTCAGGCAAGCTGTATGAGAAAAAAAAATCCTTTAATTTCCCATTATTTTATTCTATTGTATTTATTACAAAATGCTAAAATGATAAATAATTATGGCTAGCTAGTACCTATTTACAGGGGACACAAATCAGGTAGGACGTTTCTGAATTCTGCATGACCATTTGTGGCAGCGTGTGCCAGGGGACTGAGTCTGTGTTAGTACTTTCCTACTTCCCACTACATTTCCCGTCCAGGTGGTAACGCTACTTTGATTGGACATTTTATTTTATTTTATTTACTATAAGGAACACAGACAAGTGCTTGAGAGCTCTTACGAGCAGTCTCAGAAGTGGTTGCAAATGCCATGTGAATGCTCTCCTGCATAGTTCACACATCCTTGTGTGTATGAGGAGTATGAATGCTCACGGACCTGCCCATAACTCTTGTTCTGGTGTGCCTGGTGGCATGCGAGGACTCGTCCCCCCATCACATCTCGGGCCCCACCTGCATGTTCTCTGTACAAACAGCAAATCTGACCTGAAAAAGGGCATTGCTTTGAGTGGAGTTTGGGTCAGATGCCCTCCAGAAGTCCCTTATACACCGAATTATATAAATCTATACATCTGTTTATTGCTGGATTTCTTTCACCTTTCTCTGAAGCACCTTGGTGTCATTTACTAAGGCAGAATATTGGACTAAATGGGTTTGAAATATCATCCATCCTGGCAAGTCTTGTATTTCCATGTGCAAACAGGATTTATTAGAAACTCAATACATATTGAATGTAGGTCTTCAGGGATCTCTTATTTACTTTGGGCAGGTAAATATTGAATTGTTGTGAAAGGTATTTGACTCCACTCTGGAACATAAAGCAGAGGAGGTTAATAGAACAAAGAGAAGAAATCAACCCCAGCGTTAAATGGTAACACACATTACTCTATATCCCCTCCTGACTTTGCAAGTGGTGCATGTTCTGCATAACTCCACAGAGCAAACTTCATAGTATCACAAGCCTCAAAGAGATGAACAGGACTTGGGAGGGGGTTTTTGCAATCTTCTCAGACTTGCCTGTGAGCTCCTTTCCCCTGCCAGTTATTTCAGATAGGTTTCTTTTCTTTTTGGAGAACGTCAGCTTAATTTTTCCTCTTATTTTTATCGGTTACACACCAGATGAAATCCTGGTGGTTGCAACTTTTTATGGCCAGTGGAAAATATCACTGGGAAGCTGAGGCACTCTGCAGGGTTTCCCACAAACCACTCCAATATGAGGAACAGGGAGGAATGAAAATGTAAGGATTGCAGCTGCCCCACACCATGGCTGGAGCCAGGGAAACCAAAGATTTATCCTGGTGCTGCTGTGAGTTGTCATTTTCACCCACTGGAGACACATTAATGACATGCTCATGGGAACATCAGTGGGAATGGTTGGCTGAAGTAGGATCCATGAGATAGCTGTTTTCAAAATGGTACGATTTCTTGATGATTGTTTTTCTTAAAACTTTATCTATGACTTTTGGGGATTTCTTAAACGGAAAAGAATTGAAATTTCACTCCTCCTTGCACAAGTTTTAATAAGCATCCTAGTGTTCTATCTATGTGATATAAATATCTTTCTGGGATTGCCTATTATTATTGGTAATATCATTAAAGGACTAGAACAGCCTCTCACAAATATTTTTCAAGTAACTGTCCCATTTTATTTCAACATAATGCATGCTGCAGTTGCTGAAGATTTTAAGTTTTTATTGCATCTAAAGTAGAGAAAATGGAAATATTCGGACACAGAATTTTCCTTCTAGAATTCTGTAAATCAGCAGAAATTGGTATAGGAAGAATTCTAACGCACACTGTTCTTTCAGGTCTTGAGATTTTCAGGCAAATTCATACAATTATTACCATCCCATGCAATAAGTAAGATTATTTAAGGCAGAAACTATTGCTGACAAGATAAATAATGCTCTGCATGAAACTGTACATATCAATTGACCTGTAGGGGTTTTTTTATCTAATCCTCTTTTTCTTTTTTTTTTTTTTTTTCCTAATGAACACTACTCATTTAAAAATGTCCACAGGAAAGAAATGCTTGTTTTTACTGATTAAAATGTGTAGGCTGTCTTTTTAGCCTCCCTGCCAGTGTCATTCTTTGCGCTCTCATCACGGCACAAAGAAATACTGTTATTTACCCTGGGAAACAGGTGACTGAACTTATAAAAATCACTACAGGACAAGATGTATTGAGGCCTGGCACAGAATGACAAATTCTGGCGGGGTTTGCCAAGAAGAGACATATTGATTTTTAAATGATTAATAAGGAGAATATAATTGTATTTCATTAAGATGGATGGGATTTCATTTAGTCTGTCTTCTCCTTTTCCACTTCAGATGCGAAAGGAAATCAAGTCATCATCAATGGCACCTTTTGTTAGCCTGCCATGGAAACGAGGTCATTGATTGAGTAAAAGAAGTTTCTGAGAGGCTAGCCTGGTCTTTAATGGAGTTACTCGCATAGATAACGTGGCAAAGATAACAGCACTCCGTTTCTCTCATTATTTTGAGAACAACCAAGACTACGAAGACATTGTAACATCTCTGTTCTGGATTTTGATGCTGTTCAAGTTGCATATCGTCTCAAGTAAATGGATTTGGATATACAAATACACAGGATTTCTCATTTTTTCTTTTAAAGTCATTCGAAGCTATTCCACTCTCTCTAAGCCTGAGAAATTGATAGGCTTAAAAAGGAAGGAGATCAAAATCACATAATCTGTATGTCTTGTAATTCTTATCAAGACAATCGTGCTCTTAATCACCAGTATGTAATTAACTTTTCAGTGGATTTTTACGTATTTTAGGACTGTGGTTAAATCAAACCTTTTCTTCCACTGCCACCTAAAATGAGGGGCTTGTGATATTGTTGAGCAATAGTTTAACAAACAGAAGGGACTTTCCTCTCTTGCTTTCCAGCATATGTGCCCAGGATGCTAACTCATGTTACTTCCGACTGGCTGTTGGTTCTACTTTTCCATAAGTTTTTATTCTGGTTGTAGTGATTATCCAACTGCTTGCATGGCAGTGGCTAAACTTCCTCTGAGTATAGCATGTTAAGTAAAGTGGTTTTCATTGCATTGTCAGTTTCTGTGTCCCAGCACATCAGAACTTTTTGGGTCATCAATTACATTGATTGCATTGCAGTTTTCATCAGAAGCTCCAGATAAAACACTGAAAAGTATTTAGTGATGGGTGAGACTGAATGAGAGGTATTTGGTATTAATTAATGAAAGAGTGTAGCAGTTAAGGAATTAATAGGGAATGGAAGGAAGGACTCATAAAGGTGATAATCATGTTCATACAAAGAATGCCTGTTCTTATTAAGTTACAAATATATTACAGTGCAACACAAAATTTACGTACTATCTTGGATGTAGTTAAAGGCATGAAAGACATCTCTCTACTTCTGCAGTTAGAGGAAGCTGTGTTTTTCAGTTCAACCAACATGGGAGTGGGTGAACACGGATGATTAATTAAAAATTGATAAACCAAAAAACTAGTTTTGTATTGAACAGGTGGAGAACAGATTTTCAGGTATCATAGATGAGTTAATTATAAAACAATAACCTCAGAGTGGCTACTCATGCATTCAGGCACTGTAAACTGTAGTTTAAAACTACAGTTGAAAATATGCAGCATGTTATCAAGCCCATTTTTCAGGGAAGAAAACTAAGACAATGGTGTGTAATGGATTATATTCTGAAACAGGTTATGAAGGATCCATGAGTTAGTTTCCTGAGCTAGATATTAGTATACTGTAAGATTTGAACAAAACACTTAGAAGTCATGCTAGAATGGAGATGTTGGTATTTAGTTACATGCTTCCTGTGAGAATTAAACAAGGTTTTCTGCGCAGTTTCTTGTAAGAGTCAGTTACTCCCTGCAATGTAGAGGCACAAAAATATGCATATATACATAGCTGATAATGGTGTTGGAGAGGAACTTCTTTTTTGCATATGCTAGGCTTCTTGCTTCCATGGAGGCTGGGGAGAGCAATTCTTGCGATCGGCGAACAAGGGGGAAAGGTAGGAATCTGGGATGTAAAAGGCAGACCACAAGTATTTTCTATATCTATGTTGATACTGGTTTTGAAAGAAAGTGGGAAAACTCTTTTAATGAAGCTCTCAGCTACCACTGGGGGAGAGTCCATAGTGATCTCGTTCTCCCAGTTGAAATATTTACTGCCCCTGAAACCACAGTTTGAAAGGTTGGCAATATTACATTATCCATCTGAGCTTGTGATGATTCCTCCGGATTGCTTGGTGGAACTGTCCAGCCCAGGCCCATACAACAGAAAATGTCTTGGATATGTGCAGCTGTAAAGTGACTTGTACTGCATTTTGGAGCACAAACGGTTTCAGCCTCCCACCCCTGCACTCCTACCAAAGTACCCAGGAGATGACCTTGCTGATAAACAATGCACTATGTTTCTCTGATGGGGCATCTGCTACCTGTTGTCCTGTTGGATAAGAGGAGATATATACATTTTTAGAGTTATTGCAGAATATCCTGACTCACTAAGGTGTGACTTATCTTGACAGGTTTCTAGTGCAAAACTAAAAAAGGAACAAATAATGGCAACTAGGAAAAGGAATGATAATGGGGTTTTGATCCTGGAGTTGGAATGTCGTGACTACAGCAGAAAAAAAATTTTACTAACAAGAAAGTCCTCCAAAAGTAAAATGTGGGTTAGCAAAATCCTTAAATTTGGGGTTATATTTGAAAGTATCTCATTTAAAGCAGAAATTCTACTAACAAAGTGGAGTCTAGGATTCGATGAGGCTTGTGTCTGTTTACTGAATCCAGCAGGAAAAGTTCTGGAATTTGTTACTCCTGTCTTCAGGGTTAGTAGCTATTACGAGGCAGTGAGGGTAATTTCTCATTTCTCTTGCATAAATTTGTTGTAGACTCGAAAAACTGGAAATTCAAAAAAAAGCATGGAATAATTTTGAAGACTCAAAACTTTCTGTGGTATGGGAATAACATGTAAGATCTGGCTTTGCTATGGTTATGATCTCTGGTTTTGTCTCAGATTTTCGGGATGTTCAGCATATCATCTTTGACTGTATTAATCTTTTTCTGAAACAATCTAATACTGTTCTCTTATCTTAACTGTATGGACTCTATTTGTATAAAAATTATTGACTGTGTTTTGAATCCAGAGTGCTGTTAAACGTAATCATCACTTAATCTTTTTTCTTGCTTGTTAAATTCTTTATTCTAGTTTTTCTTCCTTTTCCTTTCTTCTTATGAAGTCTATGAATATGCATTCAGATCTTCTCTGTTTTGTTTTGAGATGCTTCGGCAATGTCTGAGATGATTTCTCATGGGCTCTAACATCAAAACCAAAAGGATGAAGAAATCAGATATTTAACAAAGTCTTCGTTTGTTCTGTAAAGTTAATTAGTCACTCTTGACTGTCAGATTAGATTAAAATTAAATATGGGTCAATTAACACTTGTTACTTTTGTTAGCTTCATTTCTGACCAGTCACGCTGAAATTATCACTGAAAGCCACAAGTTTATTTAAGTGGAAATTAAGATGCAGGATTAGCTTTCTCATTTTTACTGAAATCACTACTGTTTTGGGTTTTTTTCTTCAGAGCTTAAATCTGTTGATCATTTTTTACTTTGAGCCAGTAACATGTTTAAATATGAGGCAGAAATGTAGTATCAGAGAAGACTTGCACCTTTTTTATCTTACAGCACATATGAATAGACTGTTTCCCAAGAACTTCTTAACTTTAGTGGTTAACATACTACCCTGACCAAACTTAATTGTTTGCACATATCACATACACTAGTACTTAGGATTGTACCACAACAATTTTCGAGTTTTGGGACTAAATCTTGCACTTCGTCCTTTACCCTGAGTCAAGTTTGTGCTGCACCTTAACAGAAAAAGATCATATCCTTGGTTTTGGCTTGTAACCAACAAGTTGGATCCTTATCTTCTTTCTGCATGACCAACAGATACCTTGTATTTATCTGCTCACTTACTGTACAGTGCCTTTACAACAAGCAAACTTCTCAGGTCTGCAGTTTTCCTTCCTCATATTTCTGCCAAGCTAAAAGTCAGGATAAAGTCTCATTCCACTTTATTAGGAAAACAGAGTGCAAAACCTAACATTTGCCAATTTGATTATCACTTTCTCGGTTTTTATCTTCAGAGCTTGTGGGATGTTGCCATTATTGTCCTGGTTATCAAGGATCCTGCTAATTAAAACATGCTTTCAACTTGTTAATATAATTCAAAAACAAGCAAACAGAAGACAAACCAAACAAACCTACTGTTTCAGGTTAGAAATTATTTTCAATGTTTGTATTACATTTTTTCTTTGAATGTTGCTGTGCTTTCCCCACCATTTTTTCCATTCCTTCCTTTCAGTCCATAATTTATTTTTATTGGTTACAGTAAGACTGCAGGCTTTTCTACAGCTGAGCACAGCTGCTAATGTTTTGCTATTGATTCCACATGTTAGCTCAAAAGTGTATAATAATCTGTTTTAATCGTTGCCTTTGGCTTTTCCTCTTCCCTCTCTGAGAAGTGCCCTCTGCCTCTGGCCTGGCATGGCCATAACCAGAAACTGATCCTAATTACATCAAACCACTCTCTGCCAAAATGCCCAAATATCCGTAACGTGTTTGAATAACAACTGTTGGGAGACGTAACTCCATCCAGCTCCCTGGAAAATGCTTCAAATTATCAACTGTAGATGTGCTGACAGAAAGAAAATCTTGCGGGCATGGTAGGAGGCTTTTGGGCTACCTCTGGCCCGAAAGGGAATACCTCGGCAGTACAAATGTAATGCTATTTAAGTCCCCCCCTGCTTCAAATCCCTGCAGCTCTGAGGAAGCTCCAAATTATAACAGGGCTCCTAAGGGAATGGCACATAATCAGCCCTGCTGAAAACATGTTGAATAGCGCTAAATAAATCCCAGGTCTAATTATGTTACTGAGGCTGCACGGGGACTGCGCATCTGGAAGTCCCCCCACCAAGTCCTCAGGTAGTTGCAGAGTGAAGCACAGCCAGCTTCTCCAGCGTCCATGGTAGCTCAGCAGCCATCTCCTGGAAGGAGCTGTGAGAGTCCCCTCACAGCGCAGGAGTAGCCCACATTAAATCACTGCTTATTTAATCTGTCAAACTCCTCTTCTTCAGTCTAGGGGGCACCTGCTGGGGCTGGCGTGAGAAGCAGAGCCGTAGCATTGGGTAGGAATGGCTCACCTGCCTTCAGCTCTTTGCTCCCCAAAACAAAGCCAGTTCTTTCCCAAGCACTTGGTACATAGAAATGATAGAAGCAACTTGGGGTCTTGTCTGCAAATAGAGGGTGGTGTTTTGTTGGTGCAAGAAAGAGCTTTGCCACTGGTTTCCCCGGGCCTGTGTTTCAACTGCATTGTCTCATGGCACCGGCAGCACTGGGAGAATTTGCTCAAAAGGCTCAGCACCCTACACAATATTTTCTGTAGAAAATGACTGCTTTTTTTATCCTCAAAAAGTCTGGTTCGTCACCCTAATACGAGTGGCACCTTTCTGAGAAGCCCTTGCAGCTACTGTCATGATTTTAAGTTGCAAACATATACTACATGGAACAGACCTCACTACTGGTAGCTGACTGACTACATGGCAGGTGTGAAAATAAAGCCTCTTGTTTAGGATCCCTAATTTTCTTATGCTACTCTGTTTTTCATCAGTGATTCTGAAGAAAAATATCAGTGTACATGTATCACCAAGAGGTAGAAAAAGCTATTTACAACTATTTCCGTTACTCTCTTTATATTTTCTTATGTTCTGCCTCTCTTATTTGATTAGTTGGCTGTCAGAAAAGAAGATGACATGCTAATTACTTTTGTAATTGTTATACCAGTATAGTGCTGATAGTCAATATTACTGTGGTCTGCAGTCAGATTTCTGTATTGCTACATATTATTATGCATCAGTGATTCTTGATGATATATGAAGTGAATATTACTAGGTTTTCCAACTTCCTAAGGAGGCCTGGAAGCACCCTGAGAATCTGAGTGCTAATTATAGAGACCACAGAGACAAATTCTTTCCTCTTTGCTGCATTAGAAAGCAGTAGAAACCAGAAAATTTTGGATGGTCAATAATAACTCTGTTTAGTATTTAGAAGAACTTGTGGAGAATATTTTGTATTGCTAAAACTTATGGGAAAAAACACTTTTAAATTTCTCTGTTCTATGTGATACATATAGCCATTCTTTGATAAAATGCTTCTTTAATGTTATGCATAAGAAATCAGGTCTTTCCTTTGAAGTTAGAAGGAAAAAGTAAGGAATTAAATTTCCTGTTCTCTGATTCCCCCCAAATTTAGATAATTTATCTTAGAACTTTATTAAAAAGAGGATTTTATTTTCTCAGGTTTTCTCTTTCCATGTGCATGTTTTTTTGTGGCTCGTTGAATCTAAATATATTCCTGTTTCTTTTCTCTAATCTGCAATTCTACCCCTAGTATTAAGACTAATTTAATTTTTGTTTTAAAACATCAGACCTTAGCAGACTATATAGGCAAATTTCTATTAAAAAATAACTCAGATATCTTCCCTACTTCTCTTGAAGTGACCACAGATCAACAAAAGCTGCTTGATTTGCATTCTGTATTCTCAAAAAAATATTGCACTGCAGAAAATTCAGCTTTTCTTTCACCTGTGGAGTGGAATGTGGAGGACTGATACCATGTCAGGTTCTTCTTGCAGCAGTTTCTGGGCATCAAATGGAAAAATCAAGCTGGACCTTTTGAGTCTCACTTCCCTTGACCTTCACTCCAGTCCAGTGATACCTGCACCTTTGCCACCAATATTTTCTGCAGTGCTGTTTGAACTGTGTGCTTGACTAAGCAACAAAACTACTGAGTCCCCAGAAATGAAATTTCCAAGTGGAAATCTCTGAGGCCTTCCCAATTTCTCCCGTGGCTGGTTTTACTGATGAAAGCCCTGGTGATGACTGTGGTACAGTAGCGCACTGAGACCCCTAAGAAGTTGAGAGTTGCTCTGTGATAGTCACTGCTTAAATACCCAGTAGAAGGAGAGCGGCTCACGTGGGTAACGTCCAAATCTTTTACAGCACTGCTGACCAGGAAGAGTCAGAGTACAAGCAGGTATTGCAATGCTCTCAAGCCTTTCAAACAAGCGATGAGAAGTGTTTGCGGGCCGTAACTGCTGGCCTGTCTTTCCTGCTCCTTGCTGATGCCCAGGGTCACAGCCAAACAGAAACAAGGGAAAACCACAGGACTGCACTGGTAGGTCATCCCCTCAGAAACCCTGACTGAGACACTGAAGCTGTCCTCCTCCTTCAGTTCAGTGGTGCATGGGCTCTTTATTTGCCCAGGCTTCTACAGAATTGGTTTGTTGGCATCATGAACTATTTCTCTGCTGACATTTAAAAAGAGTAAGGGGATGTCTTCAAGGGAATGAAGCCACTTCTCCCCAAGGAATGCTGAGGTAGCCAGGGTGCTTCAGTCCTGCATGGAGAGGGGAGAGATGTGGGTGAATACAGATCTGCCTAACTTGTGGAAGAGTTACGAGGTATCAGATGAAACCAGAGTAGCCATTTCAGGAAAAAAAAAAAATCAGTGTTCACAAAGCACACAACAATGCACTGAAACTGCCTGTTACAGGGGGATCGGAACCTGGTGTTAGCATGGGTTCTATAACTGGGTAACTTTATAGATAAAAAGCGTGGTGATAACAGCAGACACAGACGTCTGTTGAATTAAACATCTCCCAGTTAAAAGCCGGGAGAGACCATTTTGGGAAAGTACCTTTATATACAGCTGTTCCTATTACCTGGTTCTTTCCTCCGCTTTTGGCCATTGTCGGATACAGGACACTGGGCTGAACGGACCCGTGGCCTGATCCAGTCCAGTTGCTCTGAGGCTCCTGTGTTACTGTGCTTTCCTACAAATATGTAACATCACAGAAAGTCCACAGGGTATCTGTGGAGTTGCTTAGAGGAGAAACCAACAGTGTTTCTTTTCAAAACTGATCTGCTCACAGAGTGGCTTGTGCCATAAAGCAGTTGCTTTCTCAGGCTGACAACTTCTCATCATTTGCAATGCTCTTGCCCAGGCTTTCAGGAAGGGCCTCATGCTGCTATCCACTTTGTTAAACAGAAGTTAGTTTTATATTTAGTGGTGCATGGAGTGTACAGATGAAACAAATCACTCCTATAGACTCAGAAAGATGAATAGTTCCTGTTGAAAACTAGCAAGGAAGGCTGAATGCAAGATTAATATGCAGTCCCAAGTTATGCTTCCCACAACTTTTATTGACTATTTGGAAAGTAAAAAACCACACGATTCCTTGTATAATTCAGACTGAAATTCTCGTGCAATCATTCTTAGAAGAAAATAATTTATCTGTGAGGAGAGCTTTTTGACTGGTTACTCTTTGAGGGGCAAGAAGTTTAAAAACATCCTGTCATCACTTTAGTGTTGTTTGTCAACAAATTCTCAAAATAAACACAGAATTCACAAATAGAAAAATTGTGCTGCCTAGAGGCTTCTCCATGCTGGAAGGTTATCCTGGGCATTAGGAAACGACCTGTGATCTATTGGTGTCTCCCTCTTGTAACTTTGATTTGTAACTATGAACCAGTGACTCTTGCTGTACTTACTGTAAAGGTAAGTGTCCTGTTCCACTACAAAAAGGAGGAGCCAGGAAGGGTTCTTTTGATAGATTTTTCTGATGAAAAATTTAGCACAAACACGGCAATATTCTATCTGAAAATCCTTTCTTGAAAAAAAAAAGGAAAAAAAAAAGAGGGGAGGGGGAAGAACAGAAGACAGGGGACAGCTTTACCACGGAACCCCGGCTATTTATCAGCATCGATTCGGCAGATGGAGCGTGTGTGTTGCCTGGTGAACTGGGGGCCATCTCCAAGCGGCAGTGGCGGGTGGTGGGTGAAGCTGGGTGCAGGCAAGGTGAAGTGGCAGCAAGGCAGGAGAGGTGCGAGGGCGAGCCAGCAGGTGGGCAGGCAGGCTGAGGCCAGGGAAACAGGACTACAGGGAAGAAGGCTTGAACGCAGGAGCAGAAGGGGCCAAGCTGACCCCCACAACAACCCAAAGCAAAAAGACCTTGTGATGTGGCGGTTAGCTGCCTTTATGTGCTCCCAAACTCCTCCCCCAAGTTGGCTTCGCAGGTCCCTTTTCTGGCGGGCATTTTTGGCGGGCATCCTTTGCGGGGTGTCCGGGCACCCGACGCCCCCCTCGCCCCCGCCAATGCCTCTGACAATCCCCACAGCCAGAGTTGAGGCAAACTAAAAATGGCTGAATTGGCTTCTCAGAGTGAGACAGTAAACATCTCTGTTCTGAGAATGCGACAGAGAACTGGCATCGAGAAGTGTTTCAAAGTTCAGGGACTGGACGGGGGATAGACTGCAAACACGTGGTGTGCTGCATGAAGCTCTGATGTTTGAATGATGTCCCATGTTGTTTCCTCAGCTGCCTTCTAGATGACCTTGTTGAAGACATGTACTTTCTGGGTTAGGGGGGCTTCTTTCTGTCAGAAATCTTACAGTAGTATGTAAATTGTCAAATTTACACAGAACAGAAAATCACAATGTATTCTCTCCTTTCCCAGTCAATAAGAAGTGCAATTATCATTCATTTACTAGTCTTAATTATGTTTTTTTTAATTAATATGAGTGCTTTCAAAATCATCAGTGCCTGGCTGCAAAGGGGAAATTCTGACCAAAATATGAATCCATAGCATGTCATCTAGAGGATGTGAAAAATTATATCCTATAAGGTCCAATGCTTTGTATTGATCTTACAGAAGAGACAAATCTCATGGGTCAAAGTTGAAGTGATATGGACAAGAAAAATCAATAATAATTTTAAAAATAGACTTTTTTTTCTTTTCTTTTACTAATTCATGAAAAAAATAAAAGAGCACCATAAGACTTGCACATTATTGATGTTTTACAGATTACTGCTGAGGGGGGGTTAATTAATTATGTTTTGGAAAATATTTTGTGCCAACATCCTGTTGGCAAAAACATATTTTCAAAGCTGAAATCAAGTACTCCTATCCAAATAGATCTGGCTTCTGTTGTGGCATGGCTAGTACAAAGGTTTTTGGTACCTTGAACACATAAAAAATTACAGCCTTCCTTCTTTCTTCAGTAACAGTCCAAATTGCCTGTGACAGGATAGAAGGACCTCTGACATTCTCTGACGAATCTCACTGGGTGGTTTCTGACTTCACTATTCCTGTCTCCCCAGGCCTTTTCCCATGTCCTCTGAAGGTAAAACCAAGAGGTAACAAGTACCTGTGCTCCAGCTGACTCATTCTCAGTCTGGTGTAATAATGAAGTCCCATCTATATCACCATGGTAAGTAAAATTATCTGAACAAACTGCACAAATATTTTCTTTTCTGCTGCTGCTCCTGAGAGAGTAAGCACTAGTGGGCCAGGTAGCCTGTTGGCGATGCTATCCCTTTAAGCAGTAACCTCTAGAACATCTCTGAAATGATGTCTATGAAAAATGATTTTTGGTGCCACAGACCTGTCCATATTTTCTGATTGCTTGTGCTGACTTGTATTTAGCAAATCTTAGTCTTTTCAGATGTGGAAAGATTCAGTTTTTTCTTTGTTTTGTGCAAAGGAAAGCAGATCCTCTGGGCTGGAATTTTTTGAAAGCTTTCTGTCACTGAACAAATGGTAGCAGATTTAGAGTAAAGCTGATTGCTAGGACCTTGCAGTCACAGAGGCCCTTGATCGGGTGTCTGGCCGCAGGGTATGGGAGAGGAGGCATACTGTCCTATCTGCCCTTAAACAGAGTCAAAATCTAGAAGAAATCTCCTTGGCTGAAAGTATTCCAGAGCTTCACTGACTCCTGGAGGCTGGTTTGGATTTGATCTAGCATTATTTTGGGTTTCAGAAGGAAAATTTCATGCAGCTTTACCCTGTTACCCACTCTTTGCCAGCACACAGAAATTTAGTTGAGAGCTGCTTAGCTTTTTTCTTTCTCTCTTGGGAAAATCAAGCTGTTGTGGATTTTTGTCAAGTACAAATAAACCACCTCTACCGATTAAAGAGGTCCCTCAGTAGTGATTTCCATGACACCACTCATCAGTGTCCACCTTCTTGAATACCTATGTGCTGGCCTGATCACATTAGTGTCTTTGTTGATGACTAAAACGGAGGCTAGCATTCTGCAACATATGCCAGAAATAAATTTCCCATGGCAGGCACCCTGAAGACAGCTTATTCATTAAAAAAAGAAAAAAAATTTAAATTAGAAATCAGATTTGAATTATTTTGTTAAAGAGCTCAGGAAAATGCTTCATATCCATGTTCCTTCTTCTAGTAAGTACTCCCAGTATTTTGGTCCTTCCTACATCTTCTGTAGTGGCCTCTTGCTCAAAGAGAATGAAAATGGACATAAACTAAACTGCTGTTAAATGTTGTTGTCATTTAAAGTCCTCAAAATACTGGACTGAATAGACCACTGTGGAAGGTGTCAACCATCAGGAGTGGTTTTGGCTCCTATAAAGAGCCTATTGCAAAAAGCATGCCTTGTACCTCTGCACAGGATAACTTGCCAACCAGAGACCATGTGTGTGGGGGCTGGGAACAGGGTAGGAGAATCCCACACACTTAATTATAGTCTTTAATATTGCCCAATGTTTATCAACCATTAAACAAACAATTGTTTAATTTCTTAGCTCTTATAATTGAAAATTAGTCACACATTCTCCTTTGCCCTCTACTTGCTGTGTTAAAAATCACAACCCTAAAAGTTCTTCTTTGAAAGACTGCGTAATTAAGGAGCCACTTACTCCAGGAACGTCTTTTCCCAGAGACAGCAGACATGCCTTAGGGTGAAGGGTTACACCAGTGTAGCCAGGGGCAGAATCCAGCTGAGAGTATACAGAATTATAGAATGCTTCAGTTTGGAAGAGAAATTTGAGTCCAACCTATAGCCCAGCACTGCCAAGTCCACCACTAGACTGTGTTCCTGAGTGTCGCATCTACTCATTTTTTGAACGTTTCCAGGAACAATAATTACACCACTTCCCTGAGCAGCCTGTTCCAATAGCTGACAACCGTTTCAGGGAAGAAATTAAAATCCAATCTAAATCTCCTTTCCCTCACACCCCCGCCCCGCATGCCCGCCACC
>VYZQ01032411.1:12048-26148 GCA_013400655.1 Mystacornis crossleyi | reverse complement strand
GATATTCTTTATTCTCTTCCAGAATAAAGAGCCTGGACCAGACTGACTACTCATGGGAAAAACTACAGAGTTCCCCTGGACAGGGGGACATGAATCGCCAATAGCATACAGAACTTGGGTACATGTGACCAGAGAGCAGGGGGTCTGGAAACCCCGTGTAACCATGCTTTTCACCCAACCCCATCCCCCTGGCGGGGGGGAAACCTCCTCACCCTATTATGATATCTTCATTACTGTCTTTGATTACTCCATGGCCTGGTCTGGTCCTTTTCCTCTTCCATTTGCAGTAAAACACTGGGGTGAAAGAGACATATTTCCAATTAATCCGCACATTTATGGATTAATTGGAAATGTGTGGGTCATGGGACAGAGGTTACAGAGGCTAGGAAAAGTTTCTGCCTTCTGTGTACTGGGGGAAGAGAGGAATGGGTTCCCTAAGTCCCAGAGCTGCCTCAGACCCCATCCTTCAAAACAACAAAGATTGCATTCCAATTATCTTTTTCTTAGAACTTTAATAAAAGTTTGCAGTATTTTGTTTAATGTGTTCACCTAAAGTTGACCAGGTTGAGAATATTCTGTACAAGGACGTGTCCCAAGACTCTCTTGCACTCCCATCAGTCAGCTATGTAGCAGGCAGTAATAAGGGAAAAAATCGACTCCCACCTATGCTTCCCAAAATGCTAGTCCAGCACTTGAAAGCATGGGAAATCTTTCTGTTGTTGTGACATTTCAGTGTATTTTTTAAGGGAAAAGTTTCATATCCATTACCCACCAGAAAAAGTTTAGAAAATTAAAGGCGTTATCTTGAAATATTGAGCATGATTTCCCGATGTTGCAGTAGTATGCTGACGCCTCGAAAGAAGACTGAGGATATCAGCACGGGGGATGAACAAGTCTATGAGGAAATGACATTTAAGTGCTGTGTGAAGAAAGTTATATTCTAAGTTTATGCAAAAGCCGTCCTCTCTTCCCTGAGCCTTTTGATCCCTTTTCCAGTCAGTATTGAGATTGCTTTCTAATAATAATCTAAAACTCTATACTGTTGGTTTATTAGCCGTTTTATAGTAAGCTTGCTTATATTCTCAGTTTGATAACGTTATATGGCATTTGATTTTCTCCCTTTCTTAAACAGACACAAGAAATGGAAAAATATCTCTTACATTTATGATTCCCATGATTCTTATACTTTCTCCTTTTTAAAACCTTAACCTCCTTTTATGCTTTTATTCTGTTTACTTCTTGCCTGTTTCCTCTTCTTTTGTTTTCCTGAATCTTTTCTCTTATATGTCAGTCCCTTGACTCTGTTACTCTTCCCATTTGAAGTCAAAACCAGCAGGATTCCTCCTTCTTCATCCTACTAATTTCTGATTTTGACCTTATGTTTAATTCAAAATATATTGAGTCTTTCATGAGCAGATATGAGATACAGTCTGCGTTAGTCAATACACATCTAGATCACAGATGCTGCAAATAACAAGGTGAGCAAGCCTCCAGGTCATGCACCTTCACAGTCTGCTACTGATTTGAAGCTTTGTGATGCTGATATGAGGCCAGTTAAGCGTGCTAACAAACCTTGAGTCCTACAGCAAATAGTACTTTTCTCTTTGTCCTGAAATATGAACTATTGTATAATCCTGGTTCCCCCCTGCCCCCAGACATTTAGACACACAGAAGAAATTCAGTAGTTGGAGATGCTCTTGTTGCACCCTCTCGACATTGACTACAGCCCTAAGAGCAACATGGACATAGCAATTTGGGGTGACAGAGAAAGGCATCACAAACTGAGCCCTTAGAGATTGTCACCAGTGCATTAAAAAATTTAAAAGATTTGTCAGGTGGCCCTAAATATGTCTCCAGAACAGCCTTTTTCTGGAGCCAAGGCTTTTTACTCAGAGCACAGGAATCCTCTTCTGAGCTCCAGCTTGCAAAACTTCTTCTGAGAGATCAATCTTTTAAGGCACACCAAGCAGGAACAGCATTTCCCAAATTTCATGTGAACAGATCATGTGTGAGAAGCCAGTGTTACAACCCACACCAGTGATCAAAGGCAACCTCCTTACCTGAGACTCTAAACCAGAGTGGACAGGGTAGTACTTTCTACCCTGACTGCTGAAGCTGGAACACTCAAGATAAATGAAGAATTTCAGGTTTTAAAAAAAAAGAGAAACATTAATAATTGTATATCCCCAGTGGTGAGAGTACTTATCTGCAAATAGGCAGATGGAAGTTCCAGCCCCTGTTTTAACTACGTTCTTTATTTGAATGCAGAGAACCCTTACTAAAACATAGAGAAACATCCCTAAAGTAACCAGAATACCAGCCTCCCAGCAGAGGTGAAAGCCATAATCTTTCCATGCCACCTCCCTCTGATTTTGAATAATTTGTAGCACAGCACCATCACCTCTAGGCAGACAAAGTTTTCCACTATCTACTTCCTTCAAACATTGTCTCTCGGATGTCCTCCTAGAAAATTAGCTATGAGTTTCAATTCCTTCAGGCAGAAGGAGGACACAGGTCTGGCTTGCCCTTAGTACTCTTTTTCTGAACAACCATAAGTGCTTTTTTCAGCATCATTGTGCCATCAACCTAACACATTTTATGAACATCTAGGTATACAATAATATACACTAGATAAAACTTAATCATAAACTGAGGCAGAAAAAAATGCCTTATTCTTTGTTCCCATGTGGAATTAAAAGGCAGAAGGTGGCAAGCTGCTGAAATGACATACTCCTGCAAATACATCAGAGCAGAGCACCTTGAAAACCCAGATTTGAGTAGTGATGTAAATGCAACTGAACAGCAGGTAGATTACATTTCATAATTTTAATCCTAAAATTGTGCCTGAGTCTTTCTTTAGACAAACAAGTCTCTCATTGTAGCTGTCTGTAACTCAATATATTAAATACATATATTTCTTGTAAGAAGTGAAGCTGGATAAATATACTGTCCTGCAATAGCTGGATGCCAAGAGATTAGAACTGTCACTTTCCACGGGAATACATGCATTCCTTCGGAGCCATTGACAGAAAGCAGCAGGCAGCAGGACTATCCTGGTTGTTGCCCTGGCAGGCAGGTGGCTTGCTTGGCTGACCAGCTCCTAATCTGTCCCGCTGGGCAACCAGAGAGACAACCAGTGTGTTAGCTTGCCAGCTTCTTGGCTGTCTGAGTGGCAGATGGACTTGCAAGCTGCCTGGCTGGCTGCCTGCCTAGCCCTCCTTTTGCCTGCTGGCTGATTTACCTGCTGCTCAGCTCCCTAGATGCCCAGCAGGCTGCCTGCTCAGTTTGCCTGATCCTGGGTGAGGTTATGGGCCCAAAATAGTTTGTTCTGCAAAGCAGGAGACCACAGTGTTGGTGTTTTGTTCTCATCCAATCTGGAATGTCCCATGAAGCAGAAATTCCCATCCCAGCAAGCTTTAGTAATCAGTTTACAACACTTATCCATGTATTCTGTACATGGCAATTTAGACTTCTTAAGACTGAGGAAAAGCCTCGCTGGAAATGTTTGCATAATATGTGCCTGACTTGTTTCAACTTCTCAGATTGCTTTGTACAGATTTTCTCTAGCAAAGTCAGATAAGATTTTTAGACAGGCTTGTAATGTCATATTAATCACTGGCTCTATTTCTACTGAATTAAGCTACAGCCCAAACCATAAAGTACTAATAAACTCTAATATAAGCTCATGAAAAATCATAATGATGATGGTACTTGATATGTGGCCAATATATGTGCCAAGTGGATTGAACCTTTTCTTACTTACAAAAAATAAAGATATAAATATCTATTTGTCATAAAGATGGCAGGAGTCTGCCTTTTCTCAGAATACCTTACCTTTAATATTCCAATTTCATTTTAATCACACTGTCCTAAAGATTTCACTCTGCTTAAATAATGAAAAAAGGTGTTATAAAAATTGCATGAAATCAGCTTGCCCCAGGACAGGTCCTGTTGGATGTAATTACATATGCTTCAACAACTGGAGCAATGTGTTGTGAGAGAGGCTTTTAAGGTGACAGAAGTTAATTGTGCAGGTTTTAAGGTAAAAAGAGAATGGAGAACAATGACCAGCACACTAAGAAGAAGCTGTTCAATTTCTTAAAGCTCCAGCAGGTAAAAACGTTATTAAATTATAAATGGACAAAAAAAAAGAGCGGTAAATAGGCGATACACTTTATCATATAGGGGAAATAAAAGCAGACTCTGACCTGGTGGAAAGTATTGTACTCTGAGAAAGACTGTCAGATACAAAGTTCTTTATGACATACCTACATATAAAATCGGACAGTTGCCTATAAAGAAGTCTGTGATATTTCCCTGGTGACACTGCTCTAGAAGGCAGTACAATAAGAAATACAATTTTTTCTGCAATGTTGGTAAGGATAATACATCAGAATTGAAGTCTGAGGCTAGGGAAAACATTTAGGCTTCTTTTTCCCAGCTGGAATACACAACATTTTTTTAAAGGACTCTCTGGGTGGAATTTCTCTTATGAACCATGAACTTGCTTTCATAAGATGTGCCAGATAGTCACAAAGATGACAAAGGACTGCACATGCCTGAAAATAGAAATAATAAATATATCAAAGACCTAATTAATGTTTTCATCACCTTATACTGTGCATATTATATAGCAGCCCTTTAAAACATAGAATACTTGGTGCATAATTAGTCCTGTTGTAGTTCCTGATAAATAAAATTTTCACTTTGTATTGACTTCCAGATACTTGGGTATCAGGTCTCCCATTATGCAGGAGTCACTAGAAGCACAGTAGGTTTTTTTATTAAGCATGATTTCATGAGTTACAGACCTTGTTCAAGGATATTGCTACCAGTACGCTAATTGCTACTAATAAATTAATTATATTGCATTGAAACACTTAATAAAATAGAGGCACACTGAAGGAGTGAAGGATTATTGTTGAATTTTAATTTTAGATTCAAATACATCAGCTTTACAACTTAGTCTTTCCTGCTCTATGGCCACTTGATTTTGATGAGCTGGAAGCATGCATAAGTCCTACAGGCTGCTTAAAAAGACAGCAACATTTCATGAGAGAATGCAAAGAACAATATGCCTTTCACACACAAATCTAGCTGACAGTACTTGGAAAATCTTTAATTTCTTTCTTACAAAAGGTTCTTAATTTTTAGCTCTTCTCCCCAGGGAGCTCTGACTTCTCCATGACTTTTTTTTTTTTTTTTCCAGGTCTAGTCTATTCTTTCTCCAGTTTAAGTTTTATCCTATTTCTCATTACTGGTATTGCTGTATATAAATCTCGTAGTCTGATTTCCTCATTAGGGTACACAGCGTGTATTTGTCTAGTCCCTAAGGGTTTCTGGAGCAGATTTAAGGTGTTAATGCCCAAATCCTGAAATAAATTGCTCCTACACAGGGCCAGCAGCCTTCCTTTAGTCATGGCCAGAATATCACAGCTGAGGAGAGACAAAACTCACAGAGCCCCATTGACTGATGGGCACTGCGAAGGAAGTCTCCATTACATTACTGAATTTTGGCTCTAAAATTCTTCTTATTTCCTCTTTTAGGAATATAAAGTCACTTAAAGATGCTCCTCCAAATAAATAACTGAGTGAAGTATTCAAAGATGGACTCCTTTCACTCCTTGCATGGCTTGAGCCTGAAATTCTTTCCATGTGACTGAATGCCCAATGATTTTTTTCATTTATTTAAATTGTAGTTCCTCTCCCATCCTTGTCATGTCGAGTGATTTGTGCTCTAAAAAGGTCCTATATACTGTATGTTTTCAAAGTCAATAGAATACCAAAAAGTTGGAAAATTTAGTATATCCAGTATCTGAGGCTGAAGGGGCAAAAAAAGGTGGTTTATATTTTTGCTCGTGCTTGCAGTCGAGCAGATAGAATAACTTTTAAAGAATAAAAAACTTATTAAAAAAATATTATAAAGACTGCTTCCTTTTTATTAGGATGAACAACTCTGTGGAGTTCTGCTGCACAGAGATTCAGTTTCATAAAAATCGTATGCAAATGTTTTATTCCTGGACTCAACCTAGGTGTAAATAACATCCTGAAAAACATGCTCTCCAAGGTATGTGAAAGATATAACATATATCTGTCTGGTGCCTCTGCAAACTACCTTATAGGTTCACAAAGTACACAGTTTTGCATTTTCAAGTTCTGTCTTGATTTTGGAGAATGTTCGCATTAAAATGGAGACTATTCTGGTGAAAAGCTGCAATTACAACTGTGAAAAAGTGGTAAGGGCTGAATATAGCAGTAATACAGCAACTGGCTTATTTCTCTGATATTAAGAGAATATCCTCCCCTAAAGAAATACAACTTTTAATGAACTTTTGGCTACCATAATAATTTGCTGGTCCATTCAGCCTACTCTTTGCTCGCTGACTTTTAGTTGCACCATAGGAAGCAGTATGGGAATAGAAATTTACTATAAAATGAAAAATAAACAGAGTTAGTAGTTCTAAAAAAAAATACATTTTATAAATCGTTGATGCTTATTATGACAGCACAGTAAGTCACCAGCTCACTAGGTTGGTGTGACACTATGCAAAAATGCAAAGACACAGTAATGTTTTCTCTCTTCACTGAATGAAAGGCAAAAATGAACACACTACCCCTTGGGCAAAATGTCCCTAATAAACACAGTGCTGGTGTTAAAATATGACAGAAGGACGGACACAGTGGAAAACTTGAATCATTCTTACTGCATGAGACATGTTGAAGGTAATGTACGAATAATCCAGAGAAGGTTATCCTAGATAAAACAGCTTAATTCATCTTTGTCAGTTTTTGTGTAATATGCATATTGATTCAGTTCTACCCTTTAGAAGTTGGTATTTGAATCCACTGGAAACCTGCTAGATCAGTTGGATCCATTGAAGGCACAGGGATTATCAGTAATTTGTTGAATATGCAAACACTTTTTTTACTTAAGAACCCGATTCATATGACTTATGCTTCTTTACAGAATTAGTTCATGAATACTTCATTAGAAGTTTTCCATATCTTAACCTAAAATTTTGAAAGGTATTTACCTACCAGAATCTCCAGTGTTTTAACCTCTTTTTTGTTTTGGTTTGGTTTGTTTCGAAATGCATCTGTAATAACTGCAAACTTTTAGCTTGGTAGCCTTTTATTTTAAAAATAGAGAAAACAATGCAGGTGGAAATCTCATGAACAAGCTATCTCCAAAATGTAACATGCTGTAATGTACACCTTTGTAACATGCTCTATCAATTTTATTTCAATTTAGTGGCAGATGTTCAGATGTACTGAAATAAGCAACACAGAGAAAATAAAGGTGCAGAGAGTGTGCCCAGTCTGTAGCTAGCCTTAGTAACCAGAACACACTTCCAAAAGCCCAAAATAGTTTAATCTGGACTGAGAGCAAAACGCAGTGTCCAATCATACCAAATGGTTGCTCTTTCTCCACAAGCCTGTGTGGAAACACATTATTGTCCAGTTAGCTGGCAAAGAATCATCACAGTACATCTTCAATTACATGTCTAGCTGAGAAATCCAGCTATAAAGAAAAAAAAAACCTCTCCTAATTCAGACAAAAGGAGTTTACTTGCAGCATAAGGAAAAGCAAGGAAACAAGAAACAAGGATAGCTATGCAATGAAGTAATATATATGCTCTTGTTAGTAATAACCTTTGTATTTCTGTTGGACACTGAAATCTTACTGAAACATGATGTCCCTTCTTTTTATTAAAAAAAATATGATAAAGTGTTTATATTTTGAATGAGCATGAGTAAATTTCTTCAGCCAGTAATTTAGTTACTTTATCACCTAAAAAGCACTGGAGGCATTTCAAAGCCATTAATCTGCTCTTTATCTCTCTCCCTCAGTCTCAATTTATACTGAAGGAACTCATTCCAACTGGAATGGTTTTGACAGGGAAGATTGACCAAGTATCACCTGATGGTTTGCTGTCCCAAACCGTGCTAATATTTTTGCATATTCTTGATGACACTCAGCAAGAAATAGATAATTTGAAGTTCAGTATACCAGTATTAAAGAAACAAAAATCAAATGTTGTTTTTTGCTAAACAAGGAAATGTTAATCTGTCCTGATAGTATTCAAAAAATAAACTCTTTTGTTTCAAACATCTCCAGTATATTTATCATATGCAAAAGGCTGCCCTTTTTATTTCTCCCCTGAGGCAGAAAATCAGAAAAAGGGAGTATTAGAAAAACAACATCCTTTAGAAGTTTAGCTCCACATAATTTTTCTTCACTTTGAACAAATTATCTTTGCTCTACATCCTTTATACCTGCCTATATCTTACTTGATCAGCAGGTTTTAATAAAACAAAATTAAACCAGACAAGAGTTTCTTACCTTTCTTTATCTCATGGCAATGCAGAAAATCTCTAAAGCCTGTACCCTGAAATACAGTTTATTTAAAACTTCCTCTATTCTCATTGTTTCATTCTAGCATGGGGATAAATAGTGCTACACTTTAGGATGGGCTTTATCCATTTTATAGATAAAACAAATTACAACATACAACACTTCAGCTTCTGTTTTGTAGCTTCAGGTTTTCGTCCTCCCTTCTTCAGTCCTTAGTAAAACCCATGCTCAGAAAATAATAAATAGATTGACAAATAGTTTTGACCAGGTCTTTCAGAAACCTCTTTACTAGCTTCTCTTGTTACAAAAGGCCTTTCCCATTTAGAGCATACCAGAAAATTTGGATTGTTTTGACCATGTTCCTTTAGTGTGAGAGCTGTTGAGAAGTCAAGAGTATGTGCCTGTGGAAAGGTATCACTGAATGGAAAGAATCCACTGAATAAAACTAGTCCAAACATCAGTGGGTGTTGCCGTGGGGTTCTCTGCAAACCTCCCTGGAGACAGATTTGGCCCGTGGAAGAACCAAGGGGATGATATTTCAATAGATGTTTTCAGATTTTATTCCTCCAGCCGCACATGGCTGGAGCCTGGCACGGACCACCACCAGAACTGCTCTAGAATCCTGTGAACAATCCCCTAAGTACAGGATTCCGCACAGGGTACATTCAAAATGGCCGGTGAGGGACAGGATCTGGGTACCCGTGACCAGGGAACAGGGAGAGGGAAGCCCCACACCCCGCCATGCATCCACCTCAATGCCCATCCCCCCCAGGGGAAGCAGGGGGGGCACCTCCGCAAGTGTGCTCAGTTTAAGCAGAAACCCTGTCCTAGCCCTGAGAATCTGTTCAAGTTGAAATCAATACGATTAGCTATCAAGCATTTTGTAGCAACTACCTCTTTCACAGCTGTCAGTAGTGACAAAAAATACAGAATGAGTTTTTTAAGGCAGCTGGGGGGAAGAATTAGCAATAGGTGGATCTATAGAAGTTAAAGCTGTCCCAGGTCTAAAAAAATAAAGATATTATGAAAACTTGAAAAAGCCTTTAAAGCATTTCAGAACTATTCCAACAATGGCATATTTACCTAGGGGTAAGCTGATTGCTGTCTTCAATGTGCGCTTTTCAATTCACATAAAGCTTTTCACTCACATTTTAAAGGAAGCCTGTACACTTGCATCAGCTCCCCTCATGCAGTCAGCTCTGGGCCTCCCTTCTTCATTTCTGCATCCACAGTTTCCAATGCCATAGTTATGGGAGCCATATCAGCCTCTAAGAAAAAAATTAATGGCTGAGTGTTACAAGGTCTCTGTGGCAAGCCATTTACGCACCATTGGATTTCCATGGCCTGGCTTCCTTTAGAAAAGCTAGACTTTGTGCAGCATGAGGAAGGTCTAAGGATGCTCTGGTGCTTCTGTAGGCAGCACTGGTGTGGGACAGGTACCGCCTGTGCTCCCTGTCACAAGGGAAAAGGGAAAGTGCTGCTGCATTCAGGCTCCAGCACTACTCGTTGTACTTGTGGCAGTAAGAATTTTTTTCACCTGTGAAATCTCCTCTATTTGCATTGAGTCATTTATCCTCAATACAATTTAGATAACCTCCTCAAACTATCAAAAGCAGGTGTAAATCTATGACTGTTGTGGCATAAGAATGATTGAAAATCATTTAATTATGCTGTTTGAAACAGTCTTCACAACAAAAGCCTCCTTGCAATCAGCACAGTAGAAATACATTCCTCTGAAATTAGTATCCTTAAATGAAGAATATAAAAATCAGTCTCTCAGAGCCTGTTCTGCTGCACCAGAGAAATCAGGAATTTCTTATGAGGAAAGACAAAGTCCATGAACAGAGAGTGTTTGGTCTTTGGTTATATTGATCTTCAGTAGCATCAGGTAGTTTTCATCGAGCCTTTCGGTTTTCAGGCTGCAGCCTGAGTGTATGTCAGAAGTTGCTCTTTGGTTACAATCAATTCACTGCTTCTAAGTTTATTCCCAGAACCAAACATTTAATGTGTAACCCAAAGTAAGAGTCTCATTTTGAAGGTAAAATAGAATCCTATGTGATGGGCTTAGAGTACATTTCCATACACATATCCACACCAGTCTGCAAAATAAATATTGTTTGACAGCTTCAGGGTTTTTTGTAGATAATACTGGCCTTTCAATTTTACCTTTATATTTCCTTATGTTCCTGAAATTTTCAGTGACATACCAAAAGACTGTTTCACTTCTTATTAGTCAAAAAGCAACAAGAGTGTAATTAAGAATCGGTAGCTTGGAAAATTTTCCTTTTAAGTAGGAGCAGCTTATAACAGTGAACTAATTTTCCCAGTATGGATTGCAGATGAGTGATAACCAAGCAAGGAGTTAGTTATAAAGACAGGTAAGCTATGTTTCCACTCAAAGCTTAGTCAGTCTAAGATATCACTGCCATCTAACCAGAGGTCTCCCCTTCCCCACATGTATTTTAGCTCCATTTTACATTTCCACTCCTCCTTTTCACAAGCTCCAGCACTCAGTAAAGCTTTCCTGAAGCTCATTCAATTCACAGTGCAGAANCTTAGTCAGTCTAAGATATCACTGCCATCTAACCAGAGGTCTCCCCTTACCCACATGTATTTTAGCTCCATTTTACATTTCCACTCCTCCTTTTCACAAGCTCCAGCACTCAGTAAAGCTTTCCTGAAGCTCATTCAATTCACAGTGCAGAAAAAACCCTTCATTTTTTTTCTCTTTTTCTGTACCATCTTTTTGCAAGGTAATTGAATTGAATTAGCTCACAGTGAAGTCCAAAAACTGAGGCAAAGTATGCAGCAGCAGCAGCATGTGGTCAGGAGGGGGAAGGAAAAATGAGGAAAGCGAGAGAGTGGAGTGCCATAGTCATACATTGGCTGGGATGAGCAGAGGAATCTACTCACCCTGCCCCAGGCAACCTTCTTCTTAAAGTTATGTAGAAGCCATGTAAGGCATACAAAATAGAAACTGAATACTGCTTCTTACCAAAACCTCTATTGCACTATCCCAAAAAGAGGGAGAAAAGGCGAGATTAAGCTGGGAGGGTAAAAAATTCAGTGGTTCAGACTTCTTCTTAGAGCAATTTTACACGGATGAGCAGAATAAGGACAGGATAATTTTTGCCCTCTGATTCAAAGTGTGCTGAATAATACAAAGAATGTGATATGATGTGCCAGATCATTGTAGAAAGCAAAGTTATATGATGTCACCAAATATAAATCACACAGAGAGGTTTCATCTCAATTTGTATCCCTGCAAGATTCAATTTCCCAGCAGTTAATGAGCAGATAATTGCCGTGTTTGGAACAATTTAAATAATTTTAAATAGTTCAGTTTATGTTCTCCTACCAGAAAAGAATTCACACAAGTAGGACAACATAACTTTTTGTTTATCTTAAAAGGCCTTGTCCAAAAAAAGGAAAATAAATAAAGGTATATCTCAGTTTTAGTGGGTTTATAAGTATAGATGTTGTACAAAAATACATTTGTTTTCTGAAATGTGGCTCTTGGTTCTAAAATATATTGAAAAAAAAACATTGTTTGTCCAACACAAGGTTGCCTCATCTAGTGTCTTATTTGCAATATCAGACTTAAATTAGGCTTGTTTATGTGCTTTAATTTTGTTCAGTCTGTGAAGTAGTGAGTTATAGTTTGTTGGCACTGAATTTCCATACAAATATGAAAAATATCAACGTGTGCTCAAGCAACTTTTGTAGAGCATATGCTGTTTGAATTATTCTTTTCCTGTGCCAGGACCTCACCACATTCACACCACTGTATGAATATACGTTTTCAGTACCAGTTAATGGAGACATATCCACCTTTAAAGTAAAGGAGCTCTTCATTCCTATTTAATTTGCTCATGAAATTCCAGGGAGTGGGAAGGGGGAGTTTCTTAGTTCTGCTTGTCCTGCCAGGAAAAGAGTGTGACCTCCTATTGAAGTACTCAACCCTAATCCAAACACTGGCTCTTCCCCCAGTGAATCCTGAGAAAATACTGCTATCTCCTATATGTACCGCTGTCATTTGAACACACCTCTTCAACAGAGCATGTGAGCCATGGGCTTACTAGGACCCTGCTGAACTCTCTCATGCTTTAGACACTTAGGAACCACCTAGGTACACACACTATAGGACTACAGTAGCTGGGGTGGGTCCTGGAACAAATAGTGCCAGATTGTGAGGAAGTGATAAGGAAGAAAAAAAAAAGAATATAGCCGAGGAGTACTCATTTGACTTCCCTATACACATGAGTATTGTTGCAACTCTGTAAGATGAAAAAGTGGGGAATACTTTCCTGCCTACTGATACCTTTTTCTCTAATCTGCCTCACAAAAAAAAAAAAAAAAAAATTGAAAATCTAGTTTCCAAGGGTGTTGAATCAAAGACATCAAGAGGTATTAGTTTGAATTAGTTAGAGGAATGAATCTGAAGTATTTTGAGAACATTAAACAGTCATGTGGGCAGCCTCAGAAATATAGTGGCAGTATTTCACTCAGTTCACTTCAAAAGATGCTCACATGAGGATTCAGTGCAGTTTAAATAATACACTTTAAATTTAGACCTCAAATAAATTTGATTACCAAGTAGACAAGTTCTTAATTGGCCATAAAATCCTTTAAAACCTCTTTTTTCTGAAATCACTGTGGTATTGCACAAAAGGTGACAATGGGCCTCAGAAGCATGGTGGCATAGCCTAAGGAATTTTCTACCAGACAGAACTGACTGGGTTGCCCTCAGCATATTCAGGACTGATGGTGTCAGTGCAGAACATCTTGCTACCCAGGCTCCCACAAATACCTGCTGCTGTGAGCAGGTAGCAATACCTCACCATTACACATTCACACTCCTGTGTGAAAGGCACGTGGCTGTGCCCTGCTGTCCTCAGCTAGTCTCGTGTTGTTCCTGAAGACCTTTCTGTCTGGGACCCCCTCGGTGGTGTTTCACACCTCCACTGCCCTTGGATCCCACAGATCCTCCTGCGGCCTTTAGTCCTGTAACATTCATATCTACATCTGTCTTCCTGTCCTCTGACCCACCCATGTTGCCCCAGTGCGTGCTGCTGCTCAGAGGAATCTTTATGTCCTCAGGCCCTGAAACACTTACTTGATAGATGAATATTTAATGTACTTTATGAGGTGTTGAAATAAATGGCAAACGACAGATAAAATGTTGAAAATAACATGCTACTTCAACACTTTATGCTTCATCAGCTTTTTATTTCAACACTTTACACTCAAAGTGTGAATATGATAGGGTTTATCAAGGGCATTTATCTTTGAGTTATGTTAGCATGGAGGATTGTGATATAAAACATCCATGTTACTCGCAGTTACAACATGCTAAATATTCAATGCACAATTTGAAAAATTTGTTAAACCCTGTTTACTTTCATGGTCTTTTTTTAACCAAGGATGCATTGTGAGCACCTGTGAGTCAGCCAGCAACCAAATGTCCTTCCTTCTCTTAAAATAAATAGCAATACAAACTGACTGACTTCAGAAGTCTTGGTGACTGCTAAGTACGAAATTCTTTTATGCAGAAAAGCTGAAAGGTAGAAAAGCTGAAAGAAGAACTGTGGATACAAAATATGCTGTAGCAAGAACTTTTCTTGCTTCTCTCTGGTCCCGTGGAAGAGAAAAGCCTCTCACGAGAGTTATCAGTAGAGTTATTGTACACTGTGAACACCTGCGAATTGTTTATAGTACAATTGAGAAATATTTTGACAATAGGA
>VYZQ01032410.1:0-23202 GCA_013400655.1 Mystacornis crossleyi | reverse complement strand
GTTTCTTCATAACTAGTCAACATGGCAGTTGGTGTAGGTACAATGGACAAGGTCTTTGCCACTTTTTTAGTGTGAGTATTTCCCTTTTAACTTTATACTTCATTGTCATCCAAGCTTTACATATTGGATGACACGGATAAATTAATACTACTCTGTCAGTGGCTCCGCTATGAAGTTTGCCTTTAACAGAAAGCTCACTGCTGATCTTTAGACACAAAGCCCAGGAATCTATCAGCAGAGTTCAAAATTAGCTGAGATCTTGTGGCCTGAGGCCACCCTGGAAACTAATGGCAATTTTACAATCATTAGTTTTTGCTTGATGGGCCAGTAGTAAGTGGGACCATGATCATGACCCAAATCTAAGAAAAAGGCCTCAAGGCCCAGCTTTTTGTCAGATTATGGCTTTACTTACCTAAGCTGGTTTTATCTTATTACAGTGTGTAAGCTATGGTAAGCTTGATACAGACAGGGTGGAAAAAAAAGAAATCAACCCAACCTTAGCAGGGTATTAATCACAGGCAAAAGGTTGGAAGAAAGGATCTGGGGTATAAATCAGTGCCACTCCTGCTGGTCACTACTTGATGAACTACAGATTTGAATCCAATTTTGCCTTATCATATTAATTTGGAAATTTTCAAACACAGTAAATACAACAAAGGATTTCTATTTCGAAAATAAGTTTCCAAGCTGAACACTAGTTTATATACTTTACTCATAGTGTGCTGTTAGGAAGTTTACAGAGAAGATAAACTCCTCTAAATAAAAAAAGTTCCAGTCATTACTTCTGGGATGATTTTTAAATTTTCAGCTTATGACTGCATAATGTGCAAATTTCTAAGGAGAAAAAATGACACCTTGCTTTCATTTTCCAGTTGCTTTTCAATTAAAAGAAACCAAGAAATAACTTCTTAATTGAGACAGTGGGAAAATTTCAATGCTGAATAATTTAAATTAAAGCAAAATCAGTATTTTTTGTATGTTATAAGGCATTGCAGGATAGAAACTGATTTCCCAACCATCTCTAATTTTAAAAAATTAACATGACAGAGTATGAGCCTTTAGACAACTTTTTCTGCCCTTCACAGAAAAGAAAAACATCAGGTTTTAGAGGTGTTCATAATTTGTTTCCAAATAGCATTAGTTTGCTTATTACAACATCCCTTTTAGGTGTTCATGTTTCTGTTAAGCTCAAAAAATCTCAGTTTTGCTAACATTTCTCTTTGAAAGTTCCAGCATTTGGGTGAAGGGGCAGATTGACTACTGGAAAGAGTGATGTTGGGGGGGGCGGGAACTGACTGCAGATGATGCATGTAAGTAAGAGGATAATAGACACGGGAAAGGGTGATGGGACCTCATGGGAAATTGTATCTAAACAGTGCTAGTACAAGAAAGGGGGTGGTTATGTTGTATGCTTTTCTACTAGAAAAATACAGGCCAGGGTTACTGCTAAGTAGAGAGGGAGGATGGAAGGTGTGGGCTTGTGGGAATGAGATGCAGTCCTTGTCACTGATCTCATGCACACATTCTTTCTGTGATTCGGTTTCTTCAGCTGCAAATAAAATTCAGCTCTATCGACCTAATATCTCAGAACTGTAAGAATCAACATTTGTGAAGTGTCATGTCACCCAGGACTATAAGACAACATAAGTACAAATTACTACTGACACCAAAAGGTATATATTCAACAGGGATTTTCTCTTTACATACCTAGGCTGATCTTGTGCTTATCAAACCAAATATTACAGTCTCCTTGTATTTCCCAATCTCAACAAGCTGTTTTCTTTACTCACTTCTTTGTGCTTGCTTTGTCTCATTCCCACTGTTTCAATTACTTCTGTCCTATTATTAAACTGTAAAATTTGGGGGGGCCAGGATATTCATTTTGTTCTCTGTTTCTACAGAACAGTAATAATCTGATCTATAATCTTCCTCCAGATACAAGAACAACAGCATTGGTAAAGAGAAGAAAACAAAACTATTTCAATAGTATATCCAGACTGAGATATTTGTTGACGTCTTTCAAGTAGAAAAATAATCCTGATCATCACGAGGCAAAAGACGTGTCATTGTGTCCCTTTTGTGTACTATTTGTACTATTTTTATTTAATTATGTTTGCAATGACAGATAGTTAAAAAGACTTCTGACTTGGCAAACCCCAATGGTATTGTTCACGTGAACTTTGTCCACATTTGGGTGCAATATATTGTTCAAAACTCTCAAAAAACAGACATCTTCAACAGCCCAGACCCACTATAAAAGCTTCCACCAAGCCAATTTTCAGAAAGAAACAGGCAATGGACACTGGGGCAACAAGCATAGCCCAAAGTCCTTTTCTTGCCACAATGACACCTAATGACATCATGTTCATGTATAGGAATACAGGCAGGTCTGTAAACATGCCTTTTCCAGCAAGTGGACTGGTGATCCCAGATCACCAGAGGGCTATTAGCACATGAGCTGCAGGGAATCAAATGTGGAGTGCTGAAGTTGGGAAAACTTTGGTCCAGTATTTGAAACTTTCCTACTAGAAGTAGGAAAGAGGTCACTGATTGATTTGCTGTCCTTAAAATTATCACCTCTTAGAAGCCCTGGGTCTGTAAGATCTGTTCCTGGACTTTGGTATATTCTCCTGGAACTTGCTTGGGTACAAAAACCAGTGAACATTTATTCTTGTCACTCACAGAGGAGCTAGGACTGTGAACTCACACAAGAGTGGGTTTATTGAGAAAGAAGTTGCCATTCAAAAGTTGAACTGTGGTTCAACTATTTTGGAGAAACACAAGCAGATGACAGTGTTTTTCTTCATAATGAATATGCTTGATGGCTATTGCAACAAAACTAAAGATTTATCTGAATGATCATACATGTTCTGGTATCTGTGGGGTGAAGTGAGAAAAGGACAAGGATGCCAGGTGAGACAGGTGAAAATATTTAAGAGGTGGTACATTTTTTCAAACTAATTCTGTGTCATGAATGAAACTACTCACCTGTACTAGAACATTTTCGAGCAATAAATGAGCACAGTGACTGATGCTGAAATCAAAGTGAGGCATCTCTTACTTACACACCCTACCCACACATTTAGTTGGGTTCAGAAACACCAGCCTGATCTCAGTGGTCTGATCTCAGATCCACTCACCTACTCCCAGCCTGGGAAGGCAGGGCAAATTTGGTAGCTGCTGACTAAGTAAACCATGTGGGAGTATGTCATTGAGACACAGATGGTATTAGCCCTCCTAAACTAAGGAGAGCTTGGCAATCACGAGGGGCACAGGAACTGGGGGAGTCATGCCTAATCCCAAACAGGGAGGCAGCACTCAGCAGTGGATTCTAGGGGAAAGACACCCAGTTACTGAAGAGAGATTTTCTGCAATTTTTGCTTGTTTGTGGGATTAAGTAGTTTGATAGTTAAAAAAAAAAAATTACTGAATCAACACTTCTTTTTTCAAATGACACAGCTCTTTTAAAGAGAAAGTCACAGTCTGCTGGTGTCAATCTCCCTACTTCTGCTAAGAGGTAAAAGTCATGAAGAAGCCAGAACACAGTTTGCAGTAGCATCAACTACCAATTTGGCTGCTCCATAGAAATTGGTAGTGCACCAACCAACCTTCCTGATAATTCAAAAGTTCCCTTTCCTGGACACATTCTGTCCTTTTGATTCTGGGAGGATGAGTTTGACCGTGTGAAATCCAAGTACCTGGTGAGGAACCGACAGTGATTTCTTGGATGTCTGAGGAGAATAGGGGCCCAGATCCTCTTTGCTTTCTGCAGAACTTAGGTTTCTTTGACTCCAGACTCATTTCCTCATAAAAGCAGACCTGGAGGGATGAGTCAACAGCCATTGAGGGCAGTGGAGAGATTCTCATCAATTTCCTTGGAGGCTTGCCCAGACTCTAATTAAACAACTAAATGGCCTTCCTAACAAGGCTACAAAAAAACCCTAACTAACTGCTTCAGAAATACCTAGAAAATGGAAATGAACAAATTACCCCGGGAAGAGTGGTGGTAATCAGTGATAGGAATATCTTTGGAGAAGCTTGAAAGATTTTTCAAACATTATTTTTAGCAGCCACCCTAGAAATTCCTGATTTTTTTACATAATTTTGAATTCTGCTCTTGTATTGTTTATCCCTGCAGTTATCTGCTTTCGAATATGGATGAATCTGCTGATTGAAAATTAAATATAAATATCTATGTGCTTTATATATTTAGTAACAGACACATACACACATATGTACAGTGTATTTGCATTGTTGCCTGGGAACAAAATGCCTATTTTTAGTTAATATCAGGTGATTTTAATTTGCAAGAACTACCTTGCCTCTCAGCATTTTAAAGAGCATGCACAGAGGCACCTGCATGCTTCTAACATTTGATGTATCATTAAATATGCCTTCTCACATTTGGCACATAAACCCTGATAAAGTTTCACCTTTTAACGAAATAAATGACTCAATTAACAAGATGAAAAACAGCAGTGTGGTGGCAGACCCTCTTGGTGGCAAAAAAAAGGATAAAAAAGAATTATCTCAGCAGGGTGTTAATACAAGGAGCGCCACAACACACAGCAGGCACCTGGTTTGAGTGACAGCCACCCAGCAAAGCTGACAGATTTGTCAGCTTGCTGACCGCTGGCTTGAGTCTCTCACACCACCCTAGGAATAAATTGTTGCTCTGGAACGGCTGGGCAAGCACTCACTTGTCTCTGTTAATCTAATTGAATTTTTTCAAGTTGTTTTCAGTTTTATCTGTTCCTCTGTGGCAGCATTGGTTCCTGGAGCAGCAAATTTTGGCCTCCTTAGATGACTAACTTCCTCACGGTGCTTCTGTCTTGAAGGAAGATACAGATACAGATACAGAGCAAAATTCATCTCTTAGCTCCCAGGGCTTAAATGGATATTGAGGTACAACTGGACCTACCACAAGGGAAAATTGCCTTTTTTAATGAGACTGGAACTTAGGACATAAGAGCCCAGCTGACAGGAAGCACTGTTCATGCATGACATATTCACTATGACCAGAAACCCAGCAGAAAAGAAAATTCAAAAATTGTTCTCTCTCTCCTTAAAGTGAACATTAGCCTTCATGCCAACATCTGATGTGCTGTTCAATGAGAAATTAGGATACCAATATGAATGCATATGGAGAAAGCTGGGACTTTGACTCGAGGACAGTTCAGGATTGTCAGGTATGGAAGACTCTGCCAATCAGCTTAAAACCTTGCTAAGCAAAGATAGCCTTATTTAAAGAAGAGATGATCAGGAATTGCACAAAATCAATCTGCTGAATATCACAGTTTCTGAGGTTAGTAAATGCAAAACCACAACTTCTATTGTATAATCAGGCATGTGCCTACATGAATGACATCTTTGTAATTGTATGCTGTATCTCTCCGTGTTGCATATCATTACGCACCCAGAATATGTGTAATCAGTCTAGATCTAGGAGCTACCATTTACAAAGTTTTTTTAAAGTATGACATACAAAACTAAATATGTTCAGGGTTGATGCAATGCTGATCTCCAAATGCTACCAAAAAAGGGCAGGTTGCTTCTAATAAATCTCTTGAGATATTATATAGCAGTCTTCATGTTGGATCTGCTCTGAGATACTGAATTCTGACTGAAGGAAGATGCAACTAAAATAACTTGGTGATAGTTTTTACTTGTGTAAGACAGTTTCACTTCTATCTGTGCATCAAAGAAGCATCAAAAGTTCAGTGTTCAAAAGCCTCATTTAATTTCAAATGACAATGCTCCTACTCACATGACAAAACGCTAAGATTAGCTCTTCAGTTCCCGTGAACAAAGAATATCTATTTTCAAGCTGAGCATTTCATATTACCTTGGCACCAAAATGTATTTGTAATATTCCCCAAGAATGGACAAGCCTAGCAGTCATTTAACTCAAGGCAAACAGTGTCATGCTATTCTCACAGTTACAGGACTCCACACTGGTTTTCATCTTGACTCTCTGTTGGGATTTTAAAAAGAATAGCTTTTTACCTTCCTTCTGCTTACAGTGGTGAAGTTCTGCTTTATCTAATGGAACCATTTTTGTGAAATCAATAGGGTTGTTTGTTGAAGTAGATGATATTAAAACAGAATAAACACGTACGAGTCTGACCTTCAGCTACATGCTTTCACGATAGTTAGAGAGATGATTATTTCTAATATAGATTAGGATTTGCACTGCAAACTGTCAAGAAATGTCAGGATAAATAAAGGTATGCATTATTTTCCTGTCTATTCAATAAACTCTGGAAAAAAAAAGAAAAGTAAAGTGTCTCTTATATCCTGAAGTAAATTGGTTTGTATTTGCCTTAACGTTCTTATTTCACTGACACCTTCTTTGGAATAAATCTGTCAACAAAACATGTGACTAGAGAGTCTAGGAATATTTCCTTAATTTCCATACAGTGCACCTTCAAAAGGTAAATAATGACATGTGCAAGGAATTAAATTTGATAGGTCTTTTTCAAGACTGCTTGACAGTAGTACTGTAGAGTAAGCTGAGTGTGAAATATGGACCAAAAAACGGGTAAGTCTACTTCTAAAAATGACTAGTTTCCAGCACTGACCTAGAAAATCATTTCGTTCTAGACCTTTTGAATATCTCTTATCATGCTTCAGACTGGATGATATTGAGAGGAATAACCATTTCGCTTGACTACAGATATATTCTTTTTTCCCTTTTTAGAATTTTAATTTCTTTTTATGATATCCATCTTCAGAGAGAGAAAGAGAGATAAAAAATTGTTAAAGAGACTGCACCTCTTTTCCAGGAGAAGAGAGCAAGTCAAGTTCTAATTACTAAATATCAGAATTTTACATTGAACTTCATGTTACTTATGTGATTTTGAATTAACAGATACAATAGTTTTCCCTGATTATCTGCACAAGCTCCTTTTTTTCCTTTTTAATAGCTCTGGACAAAGTTTTGTAGTAAAGGCAGTTGCCTATCAATATCCCTGTCCAGGAACTGACACAGTACCCTTGGAGTTTGGGGATAGGTGCTCTTAAACAGCAAAAAAATGTTACTACACAGAAAATGCAGGCATTCCAAAAGTTCATGTGGTACAGAAACCCTTTTCAAGAAGAAAATATTTTCCAATGTTTCCCTTCATAATTCTATTTGCTCTATGATAGATTTGGTACTAGGAGAAAGCATCAAGTCCCTTCAGGTTTATAACAGTGTCCACAATCAAATGAAGTAACAGGTGAGTGTGGCTTAGGACAGCTAAGCATTTGCGAACACTGCAGGGAGTTAATTCAGCATCATGTTTCCTGAGAAACACTATATCTTAAAGCATAGACACACAGCAAAGACATATTTCAAAAATTCTTTAGTTAGCAGTTATAAATAAATACATTTTAATATACATTTTCACATGCACACTGAAGCAAATTAAGAAAAATTATGTATGTTGTTCTGAGAGATGTAATGTTCAGTATCCCTATCCAGAAATGTCTTATTCCATACTAAAAAGACACATGTAATAAAATGGCCTGAAATCCTGGCTTCATGTAAATCAAAGGAAATACTCCTGTTGTCATTATTAATGGGCAGCATTCCTTGCACCTATGCAACTCAGAACATTCCTAAGTAAAAGTTCATTAATGTTTAGCTCACCTGTCCAAACGCGAACAAAAAAATAAGGCACCCCTGAATCACTGCTGTTATAGTTATACATGTATAGTTTTATATCAAGCTAATTATTGTCTACACAGAACATTAATTACTGGAAAACAAAAGATGCTATGATCTGTCTCTCTGCTTCTGTGCTTCTGTCTATAAAAAATCAGATCACTGTAGATGACTCTCTAGCAAGTATTATGTCACTCACATAAAGTGAATTTTGTCTGATTTCTTCGGGGGGGGAATCAAAAAGGCAATGGAAATATCTTTCATATCTGTTTTTCCTCATTTTGATTAAGTCTTAAAAAGTCAGTTTGGTACTTTCCTATACTTCAAAACATTTTATTTTCAGGAACACCATTCTGATGATTCACTTGGTATACAGACCCCAGAGCAAGGGATACACGCAGGTCACCACAAATACAAAAGGCAGATCAGCTTTGCAATGTCCAGTGAATTACACTTCAAGTGACCTTTATGCACAAATGGACAAAAGGAAAAAAGAAAAAAAACCGCAAAGCTTTTCCAAAACTTGCAGAAATTCAGCCTGTGCAGAAAGGGTAAATTCAATGTGAAAAGTGCCAGCCATTGTTGATTTGCCAAGCTATATTGGTATTAACTGAAGTGTTAAATATTTTGTGGTATCACTCCAAATTCTTTGATTTTCGTTCGCACAAATTTGGTTGAAACTTTTGCTTATAAGAAATGCAACGTTCATCCATTGTTATAAGAATCAAACCATGTTCAGGAATCATATATTGTTTTTTCAATTGTGTATGCAAGAAAATAGAAACATGAAACAAAATTCAGCACATGGATGACTAAACCCTTAATTTATTAGATAGTTTTTGCTCTGATCAAGGGAATAGCTCAAAGAAAAGAGGTCATAAGGACTAGTACTGTTAATATGCAATTGATGAAATCCTCAAACACATATTGATCCACTTTTTATTACATTTTTAAACCCTTGACTGTGAATATTTGCCAATAAGACAATAACTATAGCAAATATAATTTGATGTTCTTAATCACAGTAGATGTTCTTCCCCCTCTAAAGATCATCGCACTGGAGATATTTACATCCAATACACAATGTGAATTTGCCATGGATTGCATTTCATACACAGCCCTCTTTTTCACGTTCGTTTCTTCAAGCATATCATCTCTGTATTTGACACTATCTGTACTAACACATTTTAGTTACACATGGAAACCCCAAACAAACTTTCCCAACAATATAAATTGTTACAACAAAAAAAGCATAATAATGCATTAGACCTCTGCCCCCTGAAAAACCTTCACTGCCTTATTCATTACTTAAATAAAAAGAAAAAGGCGAGTTAACTGTCAGAAGTTTTTTTTCTCAGAGCTGTAGAATTTCACAAGGAATTCATCTAGAGGGAGACTTGGGAATAGCTGGTCGCCCAGACAGGCGTGCCTGGGGAAAGTCTTTCTGCTGCTTGTGTTTGACACAGCTTGAGGCAAAGCAGGTTGTATGGGCCTTGACCCAGCAAGGTCATCATTTTGTGAGCAATTCTGAGGCCTGACATCTGCTGCCTGGCTTTGAGTACAAACCAGACCCCTCAGCCCAAACACAGCCCCGCCTAAAATAATCCCCCAGCAAGGATCCTAGGCTTCAGAGAAAAGGCTAAATGGCCCTCTTTTTGTCTGGGTGTCCAGGCTTTTTAGTCCTTCCTCGTCACGTAGCAGAGAGTAGAGAACAAAACCACTCCCAGAATGCAGATAAAGGCCATATTCTCACAACTCCACACCATAACTTCTTCACCTCATGTGAGACTCGCATTTACACTCCAGGGGCATGGCTTTGGGAACAAAAAGGGACAGGCATGCAGTAGATCAGACAGAGACATTCTCTTCTTTTTAAAATGCATTCAAAATGGTGCCTTTTCCTTCCCAGCTTTTGAAAAAAAATTCGTTGTACTAAATAAAGCACATGAGGTATATGTGCTATATAAATATTACTAAGAGTGCATGCAAGGAGTGGAAGACCTGATTCTCAGACTTTCTCTTTCTCTGTAGGGGAGAACTGAGAAGAACCTGGTGACCATATAAAGGTGATTCTAAGCCTTGACTGCCACTTGATTTTCGTTTATATTGAAAGTCTTTCAGTCATTCTGGTAACAGAAAGAAACTACCAAAAAGTATCTGATTATACCAAAGAGTATCACTTACAGGGAATCTCCACAAAGCAAAAGTGGTACAAGGACTGTCACTGGCAGGACATTTGGAATCAAATGAAAGCCTGCCTAGAGGACAGGTTATGGCTGTTAGTATCTTTTTCTTAAAATCAAGTTAAAGCACTCCTGAAGTAAATCTATTCTCATAATAAAGATCAGGGAAGCCCCTGTATTTTTCCACAACACAAATAAATTTTATCTTCTGTTCACCACCACACCTCCATCTAGCTCCAACCACAAACAAAAATTAGCTCCAAAACAAAGTGATTCTGAAAAATGTATTTATCTTGCAATGCAAAACACACATTCTGTGTATTCCACTCTAAATATCAGGTGATCTCTCCTTATGGCAGCTACAATGCTGCATGGCTGCTATGGTGCTTGCTGCACCCCCAGGAGCAATAGTTATCTATGCCCCAATCTGCTCCCACCACCTTCCCTTTACTGAAGTAACCATGACACAGAAGGTGGAATGAAGACCATGGTAAATGTGTCCTACTGCTGCCTTGACCTGTCTGTCTCTGCTTGTCCTTATACCTCAGTTCCAGAAGAAACAATCAGAAGAGCCTCCACCCAGCCTGGGTCACCCTTATGTCCCTCTTCCCAGGGAACCTCTTCTCCTTGTGAAACCTCAGGTCTAGCATCAAACTCACCAGTCACATTCATAAAGCACTAACCTACCACAGCTGCCCTTTAAATGTGGCAGTGATTGCTAAAAGCACTGGACGGGTAGGAATAGCAATGTGGCAGGAGACCATGACCTTGTGTGAATCTATTTGGTGGCAGGGAATTATCTAAGGTGAAATATCACCATGAGATCAAAACATCAAAATCAATCACAAAAAAAAATACAGAAAAAAATTGGGTAAATTTCTAAATTTCCAAATGCTTAACAGTCTTCAGACAAACCAATCTTCCAGACAAACAGACTTCCAGCCAAAAAATAAAATTAAATTGTTTCAGATTGACATTGATTACCTTATGGAAAGAATTTTCTAACTAGATCAGTGAAAAACTCAAGGATAAAAAAATTAAAGCTCATTATGTGAATTCTTGGATTAGATGTTGTCATGGTACATCAAGAGGAGTTGCATTGCATTCACAATATATGACTAATCCCCAATTTCAGTATTCCTGGAAGTAGCCTTGGGTCTGATGGGTGCTGCATGCTTAGGTATTTCAGTGATCTGCTATGTAGGATCACACACTGTGTAGCAAAATCCAGGCCACGGCTGACACCCAGATACTAACAATGCTCCAGGGTTATACCCCTCCCTTCCTGTACAGAATCACAGAATAAGCTGAGTTAGAAAGAACCCACAGGGATCATTGATTCCAACTCCTGGCCCTGCACAAGACCATCCCCAAGAGTCACACCATGTGCCTGTAATGTCCAAACTCTGAACTCTGTCAGGCTGTGACCACTTCCTGGGTCTCCTGTTCCAGCATCCAACCACCCTCTAGGTGAAGAATCTTTTTTCTAAAATCCAGTATAAACATCACCTGACACAACTTCAGGCCATTCTCTCAGGCCCTGTCACTTACTGAACTTCATATGGTTGGTGATTGCCCAGTCCTCTAATTTGTTGAGGTCTCCCTGCAGGGCTTCCCTGCCTTTGAGGGAGTCAACAACTCCTTCAAGTTTTGTATTATCTGTGAAGCTGCTTAACATCCCCTCCAGTCCTGCATCCAAGACATTTATGAAGATGTTGAAGAGCACAGGGCCAAGGATGGAGCCCTGCAGAACCTCACTGGTGACAGGTCACCAGTCTGATGTCACCCCATTCACTGTTAACCCTTCCTGCCCAACCTGTGAGCCAGTTGCTTACCCATCACATGATGTGTTTATCCAGCTGTGTGCTGGACATTTTGTCCAGAAGGATACAGTGAGAGACAGTATCAAAAGCTTTACTGAAATCCAAAATGATTACATCCACTGGCTTTCCTTGATCAACTGGGGGGTTTACCTTGTCATAAAAGGGGATCAGGTTTGATAAGTAGGCCTTTCCTCTCATGAAGCCAAGCTGGCTGTGACCAGTGACTGCGTTGTCTTTCAGGCATTTTTCAATACCTTGCAGAATAATATTCTCCATAACTTTACCAGGCACTGAAGTGAGACTGACAGGCCTGCAGTTTCCAGGGTCCTTCTTCCTGCCCTTCTTGAAAATTGGGACAATGTTTGCAATCTTCCAGTCAGCTGGGATCTCTCTGGATTCCCAAGACCACTCAAAAATCATTGAGAGTGGCTTTGCAATTACATCAGCCAGCTCTTTGAGAATTCTAGGATGAATCCCATCACGTAATCCCATCACGTCCCGTAGATTTGTAGGGATCTGGCTGGAGCAGCAAATCCCACACAAGTTTATGGTCAGCTGGGAGTTGATCATTCTCACAGTCATGGTCCTCCACCTGAGGGCACTGAGACCCCCTTGGTCCATCATCTGTGTTGAAGACAGAGGCAAAGAATAAGTTAAACACCTCTGCCTTGTCCTTGTCCCTGTTTGTGAGGTGACCAGCTTCATCCTGGAAAGGGATGATGTTCTTTTAGCATTGCCTATTGCCATTAATATATTTGAAATATCTCTTTTAATTGTCCCCCATGTTTCTGGCAGTTTCAACTCTAGTTGAGATTTGCCTACATGTTTTTTCTCCCTTCAGTGGCAGGCAGCATTTCTGTCCTTCCCATGTCACCTGACCTTGCTCCAACTGGGCATACATTGACAAGTACTTGATTGAAGAGGCTGTGAGGAGTTAACGACACACAGGCTCTTATGAATTCAACTACTGCAAGTTCCAGTTACAGGAACTGAGTACACAGTATTCCAGGCTATGGGATGCATTAGGGGGTAATTGGAGCTGCAACAATTTCAATTTAAACAAAAGGGAGAGTTAAATCCCTGAGCTAATAGGAGAATCCATTAAAAACAACTGTCAGCGAATAGTGTCCATCATTAACAAGGTACACTAAGAAAATTCAGTGTAAAGGAAACAGCACTTATGAATGCTACTTACTTCCACTATTATGCTACCATGACTGCCGTGACTATATTCCTGAAGTTTCAGGAATGTTTATTCCTGAGTGCAGTCCTCACCAATGCAATAACTAGCATCTGAAATATGCTTTCAGCTAAGAAAATGCAAATAATAAGATTTGACACATGAAAAATAAACTCCAGGGAGGTTCTTTCCTTATCTTCTGCTAATTTTGGGCTTTCGGTGGAGCTTTTCTTGAGGAAAGACTGAGACAAATTAGAAGAGGTGTGCAGTGCAGAGAGGGCATCATCATCCCACTGAATGTCACAAAAGGGCCTATCACAGAAACAGTGGGGTATTGGTCTAGAGAGGAATGAGCATGTTAAGAGTAAAAAGAGAGAGAACAAGAAAAAAAGAACAGAGAGCACCTGTGAGATGATGGAAACCTTTATAAAACCAGAATTTCTTTAGTTGACCTATTACTCATAGCAATGAATAACTGTGTTTGGATGGTAATGCTTAAGGTTATAAATGCCTTAGTTTTACTCAGAATCTTTAAGACTAGGAAAATCAGCTCATCAGAACACCCAGGACACCAAAGATTTTCTAAGAATTGCTTAGGAGTTCCTAGGAATCATGTGGAACAGTATTTCTAACCCAGAGTACCCTCTATGCACACAGCTATTCACTCTCCAGCACATCTGTCCTTTTGTCCTCTTTTTCCATGGCAGAAAAATCCAACCTGCCCTCAGATTTGCTAGCACAGGACACACTGCTTGAATCTTCCCTATTGCTGAATCAGACCCAAACAAGGATCTCCATAATTTTGTTCTATGACTATATGTCCTGTCATTTTTATAGAGAATTGTAAATTCTTTAGCCAATATCTATTAGTCTTTGGTAAAGGCTCAGGAGAATCAGATGAACAAGATAGAAATTGATAACCAGGATTCCTTTAGTGAAACCATAACAACCCTAATGGAAGTTGGTCTATAAATATACTGACCACATTGGTGAGTAGTATATTGGGCTGTGGAGCCATTTCTGAACATTTTTGAATCCACCTGTATGTGGATTTTTATCTCCTCAAGGAAGATTTCACATCTGGAAAATCATTCAATGGTCAATGGTTCCTACAAACAGGCAGCTGAATTTAAGTAAAGATAATGTCGTTATGAAACCCTGCTATTACAAAAGGATTGTAATCCAATGTGTGTATTCAGCATTCCTTAAGTATCCAGCACTCCTTTCTATTACTTAAAGCCCTTATGTACTGTGAGATTCTGCACTTCATGCACACTGAGACATATACAGAAGTACAAGCACACTGTATCTGTACAAAGAACTCTGGAAATTATATACNTCTTACACTGTAACCTAGGACACTCTCTTACTGTGCCACAGGCCTTGCCTCTTCAAAGTTCTTGGGTTTGCTTTCTAAAGTAGTGATTTCATTATGAATTAAGTCTTTCTCTGTACCATGTTGCTACCTAGGCAGAACCCTTCCAACAAAAGTAAAAATCAAAATCTTCCAGAATTTTGTTTTCCATCTGTAGACTGCCAATTATGCAAGAAGACCAAGTAATTCTAGATTTTAAATAAAGGACACATGAGATTTCAATTCACAAATTTGGAAGTAGGATTTCACTTGAGAAAAAGGTAAGAAAGGACTCCTAGGCAGAATGTTATGCTTTGCTGTTGGAGGCTGGTCAGGAATTTAATGGACTGATGTGATTGGCCTCAATCCCACTATCTGAGATAGCGAGATAGAGGGATCAGAGAAATGTAGCTGCCATCTACTGCTTGTTTTTCCTGCCAGGCCAGGAAAGTGTGATAGCAGAACAAACCAAAATCGTTCTTCTTAACATGACAAGTTCCCTAAAATCAGGATATGCAACAGTGTGCCTAAGGGGAAAGAGAAAGAAGAGGGATGCCTAGTCTGACAGAGAATGTTTTCTGAGAATAATGCCTTCCATCCGTTAACATTATTAACTGCCTATTTGTCTTCCTATCTCTTTCCCTAGTCTCCCTGGTAGACCAGATAGGCTTACACCAAGGTAATCTTTTTTTTTCCTTTTCCCTGAAAAGCCTATTCTGTTCAAGTTCCTGGGTAACTTCTTGTTATTCAACACAGATGTAATTCCTACATATCTGCATGACAGGAAGGGCCTTTTCACTATTTAAAGGGTGAAGGAGAGTGTAGGTTCACTATGCAAGTGCTGAACCCTTCTTTCTGTGTTTCAGACGTCGCTTGATATAGCTGCAGAAATTTTCAAAGTATTTTGTGGCATTGAGGCACTTCTGATTTACTAGTGCTATATGATATTTTGCCTATCTTTTTGGCAGTTACTGTAATGAACTTCTTTACTAGCTTAAAAAAAAAGTTGAAGTTGTACTTATGGTGTGCTTTTCTCAGACTTCCATCAATAAAAAATCTTGCTAAGGTTCTTCTGGAAAAAGCACCCTGATAAGACTTGTTTTTAAAGAATGCTCACTAAAAATTTGTGCTGATAATAATTACACACTGATTAACTGGATTAATTTCCTGGATGATCAAAGAATTATAGGTACTTAATAATACAGCTACAGAATGATGGCTCTCAACAGCCAAATTATGTAGTACACTTTCTTAAATCTGACCCATCTGGCATAGAGAAGAAAATGAGGGCAGCACAGCACAGATAGGTTAAGTATACTGTTTTGTAGAGCTGCTCTGATCCAGAAGTTGGGGCATGGCTTCATACAACAGATGGGAGAAGGTATCATTGAAGAGTAACTAGAGATTTTGGAGCAGCCCCTTCCACAGTGGACATGCTTACCAGTTGTAATTGCTCCTTCTCAGGATTCTCAGGGAAGGCTCAATTTGGAAAGAGAAATAGTTGTATTCGGAACTTACGGTATCTCACGCCTGTGCAGTATGTCCATATCCATCATTGACAATAAATATCCAGTCTGTATGACAGAGCACAGTACCACTGTAAGTCCTATATTGTTTATTAGTGTTTCATACCATGCTTTTGGCATCTTGAGCATTTCCAGGAACCAAAAGATTGGTGACAGTGGGAAAGGCAGCCTGGGTGACTGGATCAATCTACAGAGCCACGCTGGATTATTAAACGTCAAACAACTTCTTGTCTGACAAGCATATCTGCTTGGAAAAAAAAGAAAAAAAAAAAGGTGTTTTTTTGTTTGTTCATTTATTGGAATACTCTTGCCAACTGGCTTTGCACTGCCATCAAATCTGTGATGGTATTCCCAGCCAACAATCCCATCAGAATTGCTGTAACAAGGCAAAATAGTCACACCAATATGAGAGCTCCACCTTTCTCCTTTCTGTTTTTATTAGCCATCCTTGAACGTGGATCCTGTGCAGTCTCTCTACCAGACACTGCTATAGTCAGTGCTCTTGTCAAGTCAAAGTATCCCAGGGACAGATGTGATCCAGTGACTTGGGACACTGAAGAATTGTGCTGCATGATGAGAAGTGGGAGGTATCTTTGATAGACACTTTGGACTTACAAAGAAGCTGAACCTGTCTGTGCGAGCACAGAGAGTTATCATCCATTACCTTGACTTCAGGCTAGGAAAAGGTATTTCAATAAGCAGATTGGACATTTGGGGTTAGCAGCAAAGCCACGTGGGAAAGCATCACATCAGACAGCAAAGAGCTGCAGTGTAACTTCTTTGGAAGAGAAATTAATTCCTGTTTCTGCAAGACTGAAAATCCTCCAGAAATTTTGACAATGACATCCTTACAAAGGATAGGGCCTCATAGATGCAGATCTTTTAATAGTGATGCAAGCTGTTTTGTACTGGTGTGAATTGCCTATACAGACAAATCTTGATGTCACAAAATGTGTGTATAAAAAGTAAGATGGGGGAGAAACAGTCGTATTGCAAGATGCATCTTAATTTTAAAAGAAAACAAATGTGTTTGAACAGTTTTTCCTAGTGTGTCAAGGAGTTTCAGACCCTAAAGGTATTTCAGCCTGTTCCCTTTCTCCTTAGGTACAATCACTAATCTCTCTCACGACTTTTTTTCAAAGATGCTACCTACTTACCTACCACATAAAATGCAGAAACTTATATTAATCATGGTTCAGCTTTAGAGATTTACATTAGAATCAGTGAACCTTATTTTAGCACAATATATATGGTGAGCAGTACAGAGAGAGAATACTGGGTTTATTCCCCAGATAAGTCATTTATTTCTTTCCTCAAAGAAAAATCCAATATCCTGAGATCAGATGGATATTGAAGCTTTGGTGGAAGAAAAAAAAAAAAAAAAGAAAAGAAAAAAAAAAAACAGACTTAGGTTGGATTAACATGTTCAAATTGGACACTCACTATCTGCATTCTCTGCAGAACTAGCTCTGTACATATTACTTACTCTATACCATGTACAAGAATGGCTTAAACATTTTCCTTAAAGAGATACATGGCCTGAACTTATTTACCAAGTAAATAATTTATGAATTTCTTGTGTTTCTTTTCATGTCTTTTTATTGTTGTATTATTTAATGCATTTATTAACTACGAATTTCAGAGATTCAGGCCATGAATCAGATATAAATATTACCAGAAATTCTGTATACGTCCGAATCCTTCAATAAGCAGTTTAGAAAACTGCTAGATGTTACAGAGTTATTCTTCTTATTCTTTTTAATTAGTAATGTCTAAAGATTGTTATAATCACTTTATTGCAAGGAGATCAGGGACGAGATTTTAAATAGTCAAAATGGCATTTTTAGCTAGTCTTTTTTTTTTCTGCCAACCATCTGCCAAAATATGGAATTCTTCAGTTTTTCACTCTTTGGTCAAAATGTAGAAATGGGAAAAATAATGTCTTAGTAGGCATGAAGCAGAGACACTGTTATATTTTTTAGTCAGTTCTACATCAAGGAGATCAAGTCTGATCAATGTGCGTTCAAGTCTGATCAACGCCTCTGGCATCCATTCCCTTTGCTGTCCCTTGCATCTGGTTACAGATTACACTTGCTCCACCAATTTCCTTCTAAAGCACTTACACAGCTGCCATACAAGGGACTCAGACCTTTTGTGGGGTCTGACCCAATGTGATTACTTTGTGGCATAGACCCTCTATGCCTCAAACAAGCATGAGACCCAGACTCAAGTCTGCATTTCACAATCACAGTCATGTCATACCTGGTGCATTTTTCAAACTGGAGATTCATCTACTGACCTGATCTAATGTAGGATATTTTCAGGTAAAAAGGAAAAAATGTACTTTTTTTGTCTTATGTATAATATCCTTGGCAAAATTAGAAACAATTCAGTGGTGCTACTCTAAAAACATTTCTAATCATAAGAGTAGCATTAGGGTGCATATTATTGGAATTAACATGGGAGTCCAGTTCTCTGTCCATGGTCAAGACCTCCACTCTGCTAAAGTGCTAAAACAAAGATGTCCTATATGTGAAGTTATTCATAATGTTACTTAGAGATAGCAGACAAACAACTGATGTGCAAAGCTGACTGGAGACTGTGAAGATAACACACTCCTATGTGGACAGTGAAATATGCAGAGGCCTCAGTTACTTCACCACTGCTGAATTTTTTGTAGAAGGGGAGGTCAGTCACAGACAGAGATGATGTGAAGGAAGTCACCTACCCAGAGGTATAGCAGTGAGATCTGCACCACACAAGGAGACATAAAAACACAACTTGAAATTCTGACTTTAGCCTTCAAAAAAATTGTTTCTTATACACTAGCTGGCCCAGGAGTGACCCCAGGGTGCATTCAGACAAAAAGGCTTTCATGGGGTGCCATGGTAGAGATGTTCTGTTTAGGTATAAACCCTCTGCTTTGCTGGAGTCCAGACAGATGGATCCTGTGGGCAGCAGCAGCTTGGAGGCCACACACCTTAAGCAGAACATAATCTTAAATGACTTCTCCTTTTTCCCCTTTTCTGTTTTCCTTACAGTGTTGAAAGATGCTTCTTATCCAAGGGAACATGTGTGTAAAAAGATGCATGCTGGAACTGAAACTGCAGGTGTTTTATAGAGGGCACTGTCTCGGTCAGGTTGGCACTAGTTACAGTTTTACCCCTTTGCTCAGTGGTTTTATTTATAAATTATCCTGGAGGGGAAAGAGCAGGGAATATCAGCACATATGGTATGTCAAGTCCCCTACTGCTTGGAGACCCCTGAAATGCTTAGGTACAACAGGGCATGCTTAGGGCTCTGAAAATGGTGCCTTTTGTCATTTGAGCCTGGACGTTAACATTATTTTAATGGAGATGTTTTGAATTTAATTATGCATCTGTTGTATAATACACTTACAATAAATACTGCTAGTTATTGCTCCTTAAAATCCCTTTCTTTCCAATATTGACTGCTCTAATTTACTTTTATGCAAACAGCCTAGTCAGATTTAATAAAACGTCTTAGTAGCATGTTTAATGACATCATTTCCCCTAGGGACAGTTGGGAAAATGACCTTCCATTTTACGAAAGAAGAGGATTAATTTTTATTGTCTGCCCCAGTTAATGCGTGTTTAGACATAAAGGCCCGATCAATATGACAGAGAGTATAGTGATTTTACTCACAGTAGTTTCTAAATGGACATTTCTTACTAATCCATTTTTATAAATCACTTTAAAGGCTGTATTGATCTTTAATTGGGAGTTACACCTAATCACTTGAGAGCAACGCATGGCTAGTTTGAAACATTTTAACCCTTTCCACACAACTCTTTAAAACTCATATCATGAGAACTTTTGCCCTCTCCTCCTCTTCAATACGCATTATGTATCATCCTTAACTCCCAAACAGATCTTTCTCAGACCACCTCACATCAGATGAATACTAGGGATACTACGGAAATATGAATACTGGGGAAAAGGTTATACCTGAAACCTCAAAGAGACAGTATTGCATGTGTGTGTCAAAAAATATGCCCATATAGAAGGGGGGGAAAGGCATATTTCTTTGAACTTTTAAAATACAAATGCTCAAAGCAAATATTTACAGTGGAAAATGGTAAGTCACACTATAAGACAGGCTACTTTTCCATCTCTGTATTCACCAAGCTTATAACCATAATTGTTAACTATTCATTTCTTTTATTAAAGATCAAGTCATGCTGTAAAAGTGAACAAGTGTAGAGACATATGTTTGAACACACATCCAGATTGAAAATTAGAAGGGCCAAAACCCACCTAGAATTTAGTCTTGATACTATTATAAAAAACAACAAAAAGTGTTTCTACAAATATACCAGCAAAGAAAGAAAGCCAAGAGGATCTCCATCCTTTGTTGGATGTAGTGGGAAACAAAGCAACAACAAAACAGGACAAGGTTCAGGTACTTAATGCTTTGTCTTAGTCTTTAATAACAAGACCAGTTGTCATCAAGGCACCCAGCCCCGAGTTGGAAGACAGAGACAGGGAACAGATTGAAACCACCTTAATCCAGTCACCTGCTGTGCAACTTAGACCTTCACAAGTCTCTGGGGCCATATGGCATTTACCCAAGAGTACTCTGGGAGATGGTGGAAGAGCTCGCCAAGTTACTTCCCATCATTTATCATCGGTTCTGGTCAGATAGGGAGGTTCCAGATGACTGAAAGCTGGCAAATGCAATGCCCCCTCTATAAGGAGCGTTGGAAGGAGGATTAGGGAAACTACAGGCCTGTCAGCCTGACCTCAGTTCTGGGGAAGGTCATGGAGCAGATCAACCTAAGTGCCATCATGCAACATATACAGCACCACCAGGAGACCAGGCCCAGCCAGCATGGGTTCAGGAAAGCCAGGTCTTGCTTGACCAAACTGATTTCCTTCTACAACAAAATGACCCACTCAGTGGATGAGGGAAAGGCTGTGGATGCTGTCTACTTAGACTTTGGTAAAGCATTTGGCACCATTTCCCACATCATTCTTCTGGAGAAACTGGCTTCCCATGGTGTGGATGAATGCACTCTTCACTGGGCAAAAACTGGCAGGATGGCTGGTCTCAGAGAGTGGTGGTGGATGGAATTAAATCTGGCTGGTGTCGGGTCATGCATGGTGTTCCTCAGTACTCAGTATTGGGGCCACTCCTGTTTAACATCCTCACTGATGACCTGGATGAGGGTATTGTGGGCACCTTCAGTCAGTTTGCAGATGACACCAAATTGAGTGGGAATGTTGATCTGCTGGAGGGTAGGAAGGCTTTACAGAGGGATATGGACAGGCTGAATTGATGCACCAAGGCCAGGTGCTGGGTCCTGCACTTGAGTCACAACAATCCCATGCAGTGGTACAAGCTGAGGGGAGAGTGGCTGGAAAGCTGCCCAGGGGAAAAGCACATGGGGGTGCTGGTTGAGAGCCGCTGAACACGAGCCAGTGTGTGCCCAGGTGGCCAAGAAGGCCAATGGCATCCTGGCCTTTATAAGCAATAATGTGGCCAGCAGGTCAAGGGTAGTGATTGTCCCCCTGTACTCAGCACTGGTGAGGCTGTGTCAAATCCTGTGTCCAGTTCTGGGCCTCCCAGTTTAGGAAGGACATTGAGGTGCTGGAACATGTCCAGAGAAGAGCAATGGAGCTGGTGAAGGCTCTGGAGCACAATTCTTTTGAGGAGTGGCTGAGGGAGCTAGAGGTGTTTATTCTGGAGAAACAGAGGCTCAGGGGAGACCTTATTGCTCTCTACAAGTACCTGAAAGGAGGTTGTGGTGAGATGGGTGTCACTCTTCTCCCAAGTGACAGGACAACAGGAAATGGCCTCAAGTTATGCCAGGGCAAGTTCACGTGGGACATCAAGAAAAATATCTCCATGAAAGGGTTGTCAAGCATTGGAATGGGCTGCCCAGGGAAGTGGTGGATTCACCATCCCTTGAAGTGTTTAAAAAACATGTGGACACGGTACCTGAGGCCATGGTTTAAAGGGGAACATGGTGGTGGTGCCGGGTTGACAGTTGAATTTGACGATCTTAGAGGTCTTTTCCAACCTTAGTAATTCTATAGTTCTGTGCTTCTATGATTGTGGAGGAAGTTGCGGAGAAGGTTTGGTGAAATTTAGAAACTCAAAGGTGGTCTTGAAAGCTTGTATTGTTCATATAGTCCTAAGATTCAGAACGGTAACTGTTCTTTTGAGTAACATAAGTCACTGCTATAGTGTGATGCCTTCATGTCTGTGACTGTGGGTGTACACAGGTAGGACATGTATACATGTAAACTATCTTAAAATATTCTAAACATACCTCAGTATATGCAGAATAAATTAAATTTACTTGGCAGATTCATTGGCTTTTAAAATTGTATTTTTACATCCTTTTGAAAATTTTGGAAGTTTATTCCCTACTCACCAAAACATTCTCTTGAACTGAGCAGTACCTCATGATTTACCCAAACACACTAATGTAATTATATGCTAATATTTATACTCAGAGCAGAAAAATATCTAAATCTATTTTTACCATCTAGCATTTTGTGAATGATTTTTGAAAGATCCTACTACTCCCTTGTAGTTGTGGAATAAACAACACTGGATTGGAACCTAATTTATGACTTATTTAGTTACACAAATGGAAAACATTATCATAAAACATTAAACTTCCGTGGTTAGTGCATTCATATAGATTTCTTGATAATGGCTGAATTAATTTTAAAAATATTTAAGAAAATGTCCTCCTTGACTGAGACTCTCCAAGCCAAGAAAACCCACAAATGCTGTACTTTGCAATCACAGTGTTTACATTAGTATCACATCAGTAATATGAACCTTCCTCTAGGACACTAAAACACAGTCTTGAGAGTTAATAAGAGGAGAATTTGGAAATAAGAATTAAAGTCTGCTGGATAAATTTAATCTGCCTAATTGCTATAGTTTCTGAGTTTCTACTATGATCTCCTGTAGAATTTTCTGTTCATCAAGGATCACTATATCAGAACAAAGACTACCACAACACTCTTGCCTAGGGCTTTTGTCTGAAACTGGAACAACCTGGAACTACATTGTTCCCTTAATAAGTTCAAAGACCTTTTGACGGAAAGGCTAACGGATACATCTGGGCAAAACGCAATAATGGTAAAGATAACTTTTAATCTTGCAAAACTGCCTAGAAACAAATAATCGTATACTTTACTCTGCTACCATTTCAGATTAGGTACAGCCATTTTACAATTAAAAAGTATATAGTGGCAGAAACTTCTAGAAGCAAGGAAAAGAAAACTCCGTATTTTCTCTCATTTCTAGATTTATATTGTTTTTCCTTTCTTTAAAAAAATATGGGGTAGGAAAAAAGAAGGAGGTGGTGCAGGTGCAACTCAACTCTGAAAACCTACTGGAAAGCTTCTACCCTTGTGTTGATTTAAGAAAACCTGGTTTGTTGAGGCAGGGAAAAAAAAAGCTATGAAACTATGAAAAGCTTTGAAACTTCTATGTCTGGCACA
>VYZQ01032409.1:7856-23976 GCA_013400655.1 Mystacornis crossleyi | reverse complement strand
GATATTCTGAAATGTCAGCTACTGGCCCCTGGAAGCTTTCCTTTTTTTTTTTTTCTCCCTAGCCACGTGTAATGAAGTCTGGTTTTTGGGATTTGCATTTTTACTTTGCTGAAGGGTGGAGTCTTGCACATTTAATCAGTCACTGTTTTTCACTTTCCAGTGAAAAAGGCTGCTATAAGTCAGAAGTCTCAGTATCTGAGACATAGGAAAAGAACAGGATAACATTTCCTGATGACAGCAGAGCCAATTTTGCCCAAAATATTGTCTTTCCATTGGAGCAGTTGCTGGATGGCAGTAAACGGCCTCAGAAGCCAAGTCGCATAACCTATGGCTGTTTCAAAATGGGGACATTTTGCAATGCAGTGCCTGAGGCATGTCAAAGTGCAATGGTAAGTGATATACAGACTACAATAACCTACACCTAGGAAAGTAAAATGGCAGATTAAACTCTAGTATGTTATAATGTATTTTAGGAGGAAAAAGAATCCTGATTTTTGTTCAATTTGACAGCCTTCCTGTATGAAAACATTTATGTTTCTAGATTTTCTTCTCCTATCTCTTTTTTTGAGTACTGACATGAATGGCAGCTTCCTCTCTTCCATGAATCATCCATCAAGATTATCTAAAAGCAAAACAAACTCAGGAAAACACACTTTACCAATCTCTCATCCCCGCATAATTTTAACTTTTTTTTTTACATCAGACCAAAAGACATTCGGTCTTCTGGTACAAGGGTGAGTTGGCTAGAATAAAAACTGGCAAAAATCTGTATAACAAAGATCAAAAATATTTTGCAGGCTTTCTGTTTGCAGCTGATTATCTCAGTTATTAGGGTACAAGAGAACTCTTAGAATGAGCCATGAGACTCCAGTGACTACTGAAGTCGAAGGAAATAGTCCTTTTACCTCATTAGGTTTTAGATTAGGCATTAAGTCAATAAAATGGCATTGCCCAGATTTCTGCATAAGAGTAATATTGTAACTCCTTTGACCGCAGCAACGAGGGAAACCAATGGGAAAGGTTTTTTGTATTATGACAACAGTGCAGCTCATCATTTGTCACTGAACTACGTAATTGCCTGCAATTGAAAGCACTTCACCATATGTTTTAAAGACATGTTCATTAAACTCACTACTTCTGTGCATTCTTAAGTGTTAGGGATAAATAGGATAATAATATAGGATTCGCTGTTTAATACTGAAAGTATAGGTATGCATGAAATACGGTATTTAAGCATATGGTTTTATTTTTGGTGAGGAAAGACATCCTTTCCTTATCAATGCATTGTGCAGTCATGACTCCATTGATAAATTCCATTTACAAAATAAAAAAATTCTGCGATTTTCTTTTCCAAATTGAAAAATTCATGCTTTTCCTTACATCCTGCTCAAATATTATTTTGTAATGAAATGATGGTACCTGAGATCCCCCTTTATGTTTTGCAATAGTCAGTCCTTAATAGGTATTCAACCCAAAATTTGGAAGACAAGACAATGCCATCTACTCCATGGTGAAAATCTTCTATGGCAAATTGCAAAAAACCATGAAGGAAAATAGGTAGGTTATAAATCCCTTGAAAACAAGGTTTATAATGGAAATGCTGAAAGACATTCAATGATATCAGCAATAGTTGGCACCATAGCAATAAAATACTTAAATGAAAAGAAAAAAAAAGTCTGTATGCTGCACAAAGGCTTGTGGATTTCAGGGGAAAGCTCAATGTAAAGCTGGATGTTAATAATTCATTATGATGCTTAGATGTCATTTACAGAAAATCTCAGGAACTCAACTTGCAGTTATACTGTGAAAGTCAGAAAGAAGAAACACAGTGCTGCACCTTGCACTGGTATTTCCCTCTCCTTTCCTCATGATAAAATCAAGCATCTGAGTATTCCTCATGCCTAAGATTCAGTGGCCAGAACAGTCTGCTCAATTACTGTGCAAACAGCAACCTTCAGTCTGCACCAAAACAAACACAACGCCCAACTACAAATAAATAGTTAATGGAACTCTGTCTTCCACTGTCTGACACTCAGGTAAGCTTCCCATTCACTTGTGACAAAATGTCTTTTCCCCAGTGGACAAAAAAGGGATTGACGGGCACTGCTAGAACAGGTGGCCAAGTGCAGCCTTCGCCCTAGAGGGGACCTGCAAGCTAAGAGCCAGTAAGGTACTCAAAACAGCAAAAAGTTTTTATATTTATAGGATATTCACATACACAGGTACATTAGCACTCCTCTTGCATCCTCCAGCCTAGATTAAAAATTAAAGCAATGACCTTAGAGTTCTCCTGTTGTTAAACATTTTCTTTTTATTCAATGGGCAACAAAATCTAAAGATACCTCATTTTTTCTCTCTTGCTTTTTAAATTTCTATTCCCTCTTCTCTTTCCTTCCACCTGTTTTTTCCCCTCCTTCTGTTTTTGTTGGCAGCAGTGTATTTTACTTGACCGCTCAAATACCCAGTAAGGTCTATTTGCAATCCCCAAGCAACAGCAATTTATAGATGAAACTGGCCACTTACATATCCCTGTCTCCAAATAACGAACCAGGTTTCTCTCAAATAGCTCCACTTGGTAATCCTTTCATGTCTATTCTGCTCCTGAGCCATTTCTGTAGAGCATTGTCTACTGGGAAAGGGATGCGAAGTGAAAAGGAGCAATTGTGTGCGTCTGTGTGTGTTCTTTCTCCATGCCTATAAAACCCAACCCAAACTGTCAAGGTGACAATCCAAAACGATAATCAAAACCACTTTTTACATTCCATCTTGTAATTGCCGCAGGCAAGTTTGAAAGGAGATGCTAACAAATCCCAAAGAATACCAGGTATTAAATATTTGATACAGCTAGAAATGTATACAATAGACATCAAACTTATGTTGTATATCTCTGTAATTTCTATACCATAGGTAAACAACCATATTTGAATAACAAATTCTTAGGTGGGTATTTGGAAATCTACATTAAAATCTGTTTACATTTTAGAAACAGCTCTGTTGTTTCTACATGCAACTACAACAACAAAAAGATATTTTGTTTGGGAATATTATCTCCCATAGACATACTACGAAAAAATATTTTCAAGGGTGCCTTTCTAGCTGTTTGCATCTTTACAAGTATTTGCTTTAAAGCAATCTTACATTCATACTACAGTCTGGTTTAAAAATTGTAAGACCGCTGATTTACAAAATAGTTTACACTCATGCCTACAGTCTGCATTTTAAATTTTTCCAGTACTTAGGTATTAAAATTCAGTTCGTTTTGACAGTGTCCTTCACAGGGAGCATTGAGAAAGCTGTATAGAAAGAGAAGATACTATGAGTAAAAGAGAAAGGAAAACTAAGAAGTGTAAATGGAGGTTACTCTGTTTGAGAGAGTAAGATAAACATGATGTGCTGGTTTCAGCTCTGGTAGAGTTAATTTTCTTTGCAGGAGCAGGTATGGGGCTGTGTTTTGGATTTGTGCTGAACAAAGGGTTGGTAATATAGAGACATTTTTGTTACTGCTGAGCAGGGCTTACACAGAGCCAGAGCCTTTTCTGCTTCTCGTCCTGCTGTGGTGGGGAGGAGGCCGGGGGTGCCTGGGAGGTTGGGAGGAGACACAGCTGGGACAGGTGACCCCAACTGACCAAAGGGACATTCCAAACCATGTAACATCATGCTCAGTACATACAGTGGGGGGAAGAAGGAGGAAACATTTGGAGTGATGGCACTTGTCTTCCCAAGTTACTGTTACCCGAGATGGGGCCCTGCTGTCCTGAAAATGGCTGAACACCCGCCTGCCCATGAGTAGCAGTGAATTAATGCCTTATTATGCTTTTCTTGTGTGCTCAGCTTTTGCTTTCCCTATTAAACGGTCTTTGTCTCAACCCACAGGTTTTCTACCTTTCACGCTTCTGATTCTCTCCCTGATCCTGCTGCTGAGCAAAGGAGTGAGGGGCTGGGTGGGGCTTGCTGGCTGGGTGGGGTTAAACCAAGACAAACAACGAGCCACTGGAGAGACTGACCTTGCCCTCCATCTGTACGGGCAAAGAGAGGAAAAAAAGAATGGTCTTTGATAAAGCTTGGTCACAAAGTATGCTGGTGGTAAGCAAATGTAATAGAATGGTGCCTTTCTAAACAGAAGGTGAGTGAATGTGTGATCCACTTAATGTGTGTCAGCTGAGCCATGTTAAATGCATGTGTGTGTTTAGCCCAGAATAAGTGTAAGACAACTTGACCTAGGTCATATAGTTATATGTTGCATCTAAGTAGTTCACTTTAGTTTGGGGCAAACAGCAGATATATGAGCAGTTACAAGGAAAGTAATTTCCACATAACTTTAGACTACCACAGTGTGGAAATCTTCGTCTCAGCTATTTCTTCCAGACACTCTTCATAATCAATGGAGAGAGATAGGCATTTGGGGAACATGATTCATCTGATATATGTTAGATGTCTACTGCAGAACGCATCCTAAGAGTGACAAATTTTTTTCAGTGACTACAGAGAAAGTCAAGATGACTAGTTCAGATGTAGTCATTTACCCTGGCTCAGACAAGTCCCCCTAATGAGCAACAGATGTAAGGTACCTTGTTACACTGCAGGAACTTAATCATGAGCCTAAAATCCTGGAATTAACAGCCAGTGGTCGGGTCCTGCTAGGACAGAAAATGCTCTCCAAAGACAGTATTAGCTCTGCATAATTTTATCATGTGCTTTTAAAGGAAACTGCAGAGGGGAGAAAAAGAGAGGCACAGAGAGGTGAGTGGCCCAAGGTCACCTAAAAGGTCATAGCCTGTATCTGATTCAGTGACTTACCACTGAAGTGCACTGCTGCTAAATGAAAGTAGCAAAATAACACAAGGCAGGAGAAATTTTTCCTACTCTTCCCTTCTACCCTCTAAGGATAGATTAGTGCAGTCTTTATTGAGTATTAGGCAAGTAGGAGTAAAAAGTACTTGTAAACACTGAGCAGTTGCTCCCCTGTTGTACAGTGCAAGGTTCACAAAGGTGATCCTTGTATGCCCCATTCACAGCAAAATATCACAGCAGAATATCTGTACTAAGGAGTTTAAATCCACAAAGCTTCAAAATAGAGGCCCTTCAAGATAGCTGCTTTACTCACATGTGGCACACTTGACAGAAAAAGCATAACTATTTGACTTAACTGCCAAATGTAATGGACTGGTAGCAACTGAAAAGTTTAGGCAACTGAAAGTTATTTTAAAAAATCCAGGGTGGGGATCCATATGCAATCAAGAATGGGTCACTTCAAAACTGTAACTGGCACATCCCTGTTCTGATTTTCTTGAATGTCACTGGGATTTGGATTAAGATTTCCTCATTCGCAGATGTCCTCTTTCTTCTAGATGGCCTTTTAAGATCTTTTTTTGGTGCCCTGATTTTCCAGTGTTGAACATAGCCTATGGAGCAGAGTTGTGATATGTTCTTGCTAGTACAGCCCTTGTGAGGGAAAGCAGCTCTGTTCTGAGGTAACTGGAGGTTTCAAGGATTCTTCACACTTTGAATCTGATAAAGTGCAGTGTAGTAGACAAGCCTGAAGGGTTTCTCAGTTATGGATCACCGTAACAAAGTCTGCATTTAAGAAGAAAATGCACCAGCTGAGATGATAAAATAAAATGTTTCTAGTCACTGCTATCTGAAGGACAGAAGAGTCTGATATGAACTGAGATTCTGAACTGGCATGTCATCCTTAGCTCAGGGAGAAAATAGACTTCCTCAGTTCCTAAAAATGCTGCCTTCCACATTTCGGGATCACAGCTGTCTTCCACTTAAGAAGCCCATCCAAGACTGAACGAACAAAGCAGTAATTCTGTTAGCATACACTGGAAAACTTCAGCACTGTGAGCTGACCTCATGGCATTGCAGAAGCATCATAGGCTTTGCAGAAGCATCATAGGCTTCACAGAAGCATCGAAGGGAGGGAAACAGGAACACTGGGCACAACAAGGCCAAGCTTTGAGAGAGGCCCCAGCAGATCAGGGATCAGAACAGATCATGGAAAGAAAACCAATGTTTGCTGGGTTGCCCCATCACAAACTGAACTGCCACCTAAACCATTAGGTACAGCTTTTCTAATAACCCACCGGATTGAGGGATGCTCTGAGAACTGACCAGATTTGACCACACAACAGGCCATACTTACATTTTTATATCAGCATCACAAAGATAGAGTTGGATAGAGTAGCGACACTGGAGACTGGGTTTTTCTTTTAAAGAAAAGGCTTTACAGATAAGCATTCCTGTGAAAATCAAACGGTCTTAGTAAATATAAACACTATGAAAATATATGTATTTTGCGGCATTTACATGACATTGGAATTTATTCTATTATTCTATAACTGATACTTGTTAATTAATATGTTCTTGGCCTAGTTTTGATAAGGTTGAGGTGGCTAGAGGCTGTAGAGTGGAGTTACTCATAGTAACAGTAGGAGGAAAAAATGTCCTCCACAAAGCTGCCTGAGAGTAGTTCCCAAATTCCAGTTTCATGCTACCTGAAGAGAAAAATCCAGAACTAAATGTTTTATTTTATTTTATTTTTCTGCAGTGCCAGCCCATTCATTTAGAACCAAATGAAAGAGGAAATGGTATGTGTGAATACAAGGCTTCCTGGAGAATTTTAAAATGTATTTTTAAAATTTGTATCAATGCTGTATATTATACGCCATTGTCAGCCACTGATATGATTTGTATCTGCAGTCCAAGAGGGGAGAGTATTCAAATGAAGTGTTATTTTAATTAACAACAACAACAACAACAAAAAAGTGTCCTGAAAAGTGTTATAATGTGTCTCCTGGCCAATAAGAAGCCANGCTGAAGATTTTGTGGCTGACAAGCTGAAAAAAAATATGGAAGTCCATTACTCTAGATCACTGAGATGTTTTGGTTTAGAATAAGTGGAGGAGGGTTGGGAAAAAACCCCTCAACCGTGTGTTTTGTTGTGTATGTTTCTATTGTACAGCTTAAAAACTTAAAATTCAGTGTATTTTTAAGACTTACATAACCTTTAGTAATGTGGTGTGTCTCAAGTAGCCTTCAAGAGTTAAATAACAGCAGATCAACGAGACTGGGTCGAGAAGAGGAAGAGAGGGTTTTATAATAGTGAGGACTGTATACAGATATTTAAAACTACTGTGGTGTTGCACTAGAAACGAGTCTTAGGAGGAGGAGGATTTTAATATTCTATAAATACAGAACATGAGAAGGAGGATGGAGAGAGACCCCAGCAGGTCAGGGATCAGAACAGATCATGGAAAGAAAACCAATGTTTGCTGGGTTGCCCCATCACAAACTGAACTGCCACCTAAACCATTAGGTACAGCTTTTCTAATAGCCCACCAGATTGAGCGATGCTCTGAGAACTGACCAGATTTGACCACACAACAGGCCATACTTACATTTTTATATCAGCATCACAAAGATAGAGTTGGATAGAGTAGCGACACTGGAGACTGGGTTTTTCTTTTAAAGAAAAGGCTTTACAGATAAGCATTCCTGTGAAAATCAAACGGTCTTAGTAAATATAAACACTATGAAAATATATGTATTTTGCGGCATTTACATGACATTGGAATTTATTCTATTATTCTATAACTGATACTTGTTAATTAATATGTTCTTGGCCTAGTTTTGATAAGGTTGAGGTGGCTAGAGGCTGTAGAGTGGAGTTACTCATAGTAACAGTAGGAGGAAAAAATGTCCTCCACAAAGCTGCCTGAGAGTAGTTCCCAAATTCCAGTTTCATGCTACCTGAAGAGAAAAATCCAGAACTAAATGTTTTATTTTATTTTATTTTTCTGCAGTGCCAGCCCATTCATTTAGAACCAAATGAAAGAGGAAATGGTATGTGTGAATACAAGGCTTCCTGGAGAATTTTAAAATGTATTTTTAAAATTTGTATCAATGCTGTATATTATACGCCATTGTCAGCCACTGATATGATTTGTATCTGCAGTACAAGAGGGGAGAGTAGTCAGATGAAGTGTTATTTTAATTAACAACAACAACAACAACAAAAAAGTGTCCTGAAAAGTGTTATAATGTGTCTCCTGGCCAATAAGAAGCCACAGAAGGAAATTAACTGCGGTTACACATATGCTTTCTCTACAGTTCCTTAGGCTCAAGAAATGAATTATATTTCATAATGGTGAACTGGTTAGTGGAAGAAAGGAACATGGAGAAACACTTCCATTATATTATCATTTTTAAATATTTAAGCTACAATGTGAACCAGACATCTCAGTGGTTATCCAAGAATGTCATGCAAAAGTGTACATGTGTACACATTCAGGAGTTTTTTGCTTTGATTGCTCTACTGAGATTCTCTCCTGTAACAAAAACAAGGACATGCACACACACAAACAGAACTTAGGGGTCAAACTAATATGAAATATTTCTCTGCAGTAATAGAGCTTGACTAAGACTGTCATTCTTTCAAGTGTGTTAGATTTCAGGAGCAGAAAAGAACTTTAGTTTGTGTTGTCTCTCTCCTACACAGCAGAAGCTTTCATGGAGTTGTTTCTGTGTTGACCCTTGATTTTGCCTTTCAGAGGAAACAATAAGATTGCCTTCTTGGAGAAGAAAAATAAGAATGGAGTATAGATGCTAGAGATACTTATGTTTGATGCACCATATCCTTCTCCATACTCAACATTAACTCTTTTATATGTTCTGACACATCAACAGACCAGGGACAGGGAAAAGCTGATATAGCTGTTTTAGTGTGAACCTTAAAAGTGCTTAAGAAAGGACTATTCTGTTTCTTTCTACTATACCTGGTCTTTTATTTGTTTCCATCAGTCTTCCCTACTGCTTTGATGAAGTTCTTTGAAATCTAACTGCATTGTCCCAGTCTCTCAGATTATTGCATTGTGACTTCTTTGATTTAGAGGAGCTCTCCCTTCTTTTCAAAAGCGTCCTTTGCACACCGGAACAAGTGTGGCATGATGAACATGAACACAACCTTCATCCAAACTTCTGACCATTCCTTGTTACTGAGCTGACTTGGGTTTTGGTACTGGGCTGATGGTCTCAGTTTCCAACAAGAGAAAGATACCACATCTGAGTAACTGGTAATCTGAGGTCTTGATCTGTTTGTTACTGGTGGACAAGACACCTCATCAGTACTGACTTGTACTGGTAATATAGTTGTTTTGGGCCAGTGTGTATTCTTATGTATTCTGTAAATATATATCTGCTTTTGCTAATAAAAGTTTTTTGTCATAGGTTTTACTGGTGCCAGAATCTCTTCCTGACACCTTATCTGTCTAGCCTTGCTTACTCTTGGCCTGGGAAGTGCCAAGTGGTTGTCAGTTCAAGACATTGCCATGTTCTCCCATTGGCTGAAAGTGTGGCTGATTTCCCTATTTCTGTTGGTTTGTGTTTCAAAATCATCTACATACTGCTCATTTAGAGGAAATGTGACCTTTTTAAAAATAAGTATGACCTCTAGAGGGAAAAACTACTTCAGAAAAAAGACATAATTCAGAGCCTGACTTTTTCATGCATCTGAATTCTGTCCATGCCCCACCTAATTAATTTTGTTTTATTCAGAAGGCCTAAATGAACCCTTACAGCAAAGGCAGTCACAATCACAGTATAAGTCCAGAAACAANAAAAAAAAAAAAAAGGGTCCAAAAAGTCCTTTTGATCTGTTACCATATGGCTTCTCTACTTTGCATATCATTTTCTATGAAAGTCTCAGTGACTATACCTATATGATTCAAGCAAATAAGATTTTGCTAATCCTTGCTCTTGCTAGGGACTTCAACTTATCAGATGTCTGTAGGAAATACAATACAGCAGAGGTGAAATAGTCCAGGAGGTTCCTGGAGTGTGTGGAAAATAATGTCCTGACAGGGATGGTGAGGGAGCCAGATGGGGAAGGTGCCCCGCTGGACCTGTTGTNGATTTAGAGGAGCTCTCCCTTCTTTTCAAAAGCGTCCTTTGCACACAGGAACAAGTGTGGCATGATGAACATGAACACAACCTTCATCCAAACTTCTGACCATTCCTTGTTACTGAGCTGACTTGGGTTTTGGTACTGGGCTGATGGTCTCAGTTTCCAACAAGAGAAAAATACCACATCTGAGTAACTGGTGATCTGAGGTCTTGATCTGTTTGTTACTGGTGGACAAGACACCTCATCAGTACTGACTTGTACTGGTAATATAGTTGTTTTGGGCCAGTGTGTATTCTTATGTATTCTGTAAATATATATCTGCTTTTGCTAATAAAAGTTTTTTGTCATAGGTTTTACTGGTGCCAGAATCTCTTCCTGACACCTTATCTGTCTAGCCTTGCTTACTCTTGGCCTGGGAAGTGCCAAGTGGTTGTCAGTTCAAGACATTGCCATGTTCTCCCATTGGCTGAAAGTGTGGCTGATTTCCCTATTTCTGTTGGTTTGTGTTTCAAAATCATCTACATACTGCTCATTTAGAGGAAATGTGACCTTTTTAAAAATAAGTATGACCTCTAGAGGGAAAAACTACTTCAGAAAAAAGACATAATTCAGAGCCTGACTTTTTCATGCATCTGAATTCTGTCCATGCCCCACCTAATTAATTTTGTTTTATTCAGAAGGCCTAAATGAACCCTTACAGCAAAGGCAGTCACAATCACAGTATAAGTCCAGAAACAAAAATTCTTGTCACTAATCTGATATTCTGACTTTTTCATGTAACTCACACTGAGGCTGCTCTAAGTTTTACAGTCATCAGAAGTACAGTCCAGGTCCTTGAGGGAAGAAAGGATAGATAACCACCAGAGGTGAGCGCTGTGTGCAGTAAGTCATGTAGTCATAATGCTGGTTTGCTGCAGCATTCACTGTAGCAAATCCTCAGCCTACCAGCAGAACACAGCCATATAATCCCGTGAAGTACAAGCAAGACAGCATCATGTAAACTCACTCAGCCAATAATTTTGTCTGGGATATAAAACACACAGTGACTTATGTTGGAGTTACATGGTGCTGACAAGAGGTGATAGTGATGCTTAGCAATAATAATATTGCTAATTACATTGCTATAATAAAGATATAATAAATAAAGCTATTAGTTCCTCTGTAGCATAACACATCCTTATGGCTTTGTAAACACAGATAATATAGCTGGCAAGCATCAGTTCTAAAGCATNCTGTTGTTTGTGAACAGAGAAAGACTTGTGGATGATGTCACAGCTGAGGGCTATCTGGGGCACAGCAGTCACAAAATTACAGAGTTTTCCATTCTCAGAGAACTAAGAAGTGAGGATCAAATAATAAAAATAATTCCAATAAATGCATCAGCACAATAAGGAGAACAAATGAGACTCTCCATCTCTTATTGTATGTGGAGGGAAACACAGTGTCAAAGGATGAATAAAAGCCTGAAGTCCCTAGCGCTTTTTTGACCTCCTTCTTTAGTAGTCAGAGCAGTTGTTCTCCAAGTACCCTGCCCCCTGAGATCGAAGACAAAGATGGGGAGCAGAATGAGGCCCTCATAATCCATGGGGAAATGATCAATGCCCTGCTATACCACTTAGACATGAGCAAATCTATGGGACCGCACAAGGGTACTGATGGATGTGGTGGAAGAGCTTGCCAAGCCACTTTCCATTATTCACCAGAAGTCTTGGCTCATCGGTGATGTCCTGGCTGTCTGGAGGTTATCAAATATGATGCCCATCTATGAGAAGGGCTGGAAGAAGGATCTGGGGAACTGCAGGCCTGTCAACCTGATTTTGATGCTGCGGAAGGTCTTGGAGCAGATCCTCTTGAATGCCACCATGCAGCATGTGCAGGACAACCAGGGGATCAGAACCAGCCAGCAGAGGTTTGTGAAAGGCAGGTCCTGCCTGACCAACCTGACCTCTTCTATGACGAGGTGACCCAGTTAGTGAGTGAGGGAAAGGCTGTGGGTGTAGTCTACCTGGACTTGAGTAAAGTATTTGATGCTATCTTCCACAATATTTTCCTGGAGAAACTGGCTGTTCATGGCTTGGACAGGTGCATTTTTCACTGAGCAAAAAACTGGTTGGATGGCAGGGCCCAGAAAGTGGTGGTGAATGGGGCTAAATCCACCTGGTGGCTAGTCACAAGTGGTGTCCTGCATGGCTCAGTGTNGTCCTGCCTGACCAACCTGACCTCTTCTATGACGAGGTGACCCAGTTAGTGAGTGAGGGAAAGGCTGTGGGTGTAGTCTACCTGGACTTGAGTAAAGTATTTGATGCTATCTTCCACAATATTTTCCTGGAGAAACTGGCTGTTCATGGCTTGGACAGGTGCATTTTTCACTGAGCAAAAAACTGGTTGGATGGCAGGGNAGAAAAGTTCTCCAGAGGGATTGGGACAGGCTGGACTAGTGGTCTGAGGCCAATTGTATGAGGATCAACTAGTCAAAATGCACTTGGCTCACAACAAACCCATGCAGTACTACAGGTTGGGGGAAGAGTGTCTGGAAATTTGCTTGCTGGAAAAGGATCTGGGGATATTGGTCTACGNACCAGTTTGGTGGGAGTGTTGATCTGGAGGGCAGAAAAGTTCTTCAGAGGGATTTGGACAGGCTGGACCAGTGGTCTGAGGCCAATTGTATGAGGATCAACTAGTCAAAATGCACTTGGCTCACAACAAACCCATGCAGTACTACAGGTTGGGGGAAGAGTGTCTGGAAATTTGCTTACTGGAAAAGGATCTGGGGATATTGGTCTACGGCAGCTGAACATGAGCCAGTGTGTGCCCAGGTGGCCAAGAAGACCAGTGGCATCCTGGCTTGTATAGTGTGACCAGCAGAACCAGGGCAGTGATCGACCCCCTGTATGACTCTCTGTACTCAGCACTGGTGAGACCGCACCCTGAATCTTGAGGTCAGTTTTGGGCCCCTCAGTACAGGAAAGATGTTGAGGTGTTGGAGCTTGCCCAGAAAAGGGCAGTGAAGCTGGTGAAGGGTCTGGAGCACGAGCCTTGTGTGGAGCAGTGGAAGGAGCTGGGTTTTTTAGTTTGGACAAAAGGAGGATCAGGGGAGACCTTATTGCTCTCTACAGCTTTCCTGAAAGGAGGTTGTAGTGACGTGGGGGTTTATTTCTTCTCCCAAATAACAAGATTAGAAGAAATGCCCTCAAGTTGCTCTNTTGGGCCCCTCAGTACAGGAAAGATGTTGAGGTGTTGGAGCTTGCCCAGAAAAGGGCAGTGAAGCTGGTGAAGGGTCTGGAGCACGAGCCTTGTGTGGAGCAGTGGAAGGAGCTGGGTTTTTTAGTTTGGACAAAAGGAGGATCAGGGGAGACCTTATTGCTCTCTACAGCTTTCCTGAAAGGAGGTTGTAGTGACGTGGGGGTTTATTTCTTCTCCCAAATAACAAGATTAGAAGAAATGCCCTCAAGTTGCTCGAGGAGACATTTAGATTGGACATTAGGAAAAATTTCTTCACAGAAAGGCTTTTCAAACATTGGAAGGTGGTGCCCAGGGAAGTGGTAGAGTCACCATTCCTGGAGGTATTTAAAAGATGTGCAGTTATGGCACTTGAGGACATGGTTTAGTGATGGATGCAGCAGTTCTGGGTTAACAATTGGACTCAGGATATTAAGGGTCTTTTCTTTGGCTTAGGCAAGTCTATGAGTCTATTGTAGTAATTTTATGATTTAGAAAAATATTCATTCTTAGGCTTCAGCAATACTTCTGGTGATATTTTTTGGAGGGAAAAAACCCCAGAAACCCAAACCTGTCCAAAAGTAAGGCATATCAGTCAACATGTCAGATGTATTTTAAGACTGTTGGTTTGATTTTGGGAGTCTTTAAAATATATCTTATAATTTTTAAAGACGTTGAAGAAAGTTTACAAAAGCTCCTTGCATGTATATTTAATGACCCATATTTGTAATAAAACATGCAATCATTTATTGTGAAGATTCTGCAATTGCCAACTGTTACTGGCTAATTTTCTGAAGGTGGAAAATAGAACCATTTTTCTCTCTCCTCCCTGTCAAAAAGCTATACCCCTCTGCTGTTTGTACATATAACCTAAACTTTAACCAGCATGCTTTGACCTAGGTAACTGGTTAGCAAACAGACTTATGGCTGTGCTCCTCCTCAGTATATCCAAGCACACTTAGTGAAATTGCTTCAGGCCACATTTCAGAGTTGCACTCTTCATTGGCTGCATCCCCGGCACTGTTTGGAAATAAGCAACACTTCTGTAGGGATAACCCAGTTTCTATTTTACAATCCCGAGTATGCTGGTCACCTTATGGAGGAAGAACTGTCGACCCGTGTCCTTGCCATCGCAAGTGCCATCTTCTCCGGTGTTTGCTTGGTAAAATATTCCACACTTTTTAAGCACGTGTAAAGGATTACAGAAACCCCTATGTGCATCTCCAGAGAGCAGCCAGAAAGGGTTAAACAAAATCAACCCTGACAATACTAGAAACAGTTCTCTCAGTGTGTGTTGGTTCACTGCTCCACAGGGCATAGCAGATGTTGTGTCTGGTAGTAAGAAGGGCCCAGGAGGTGTGAGCTGTCAATCACTTTTTTTCCTAACTACAGGCTGTGCTATGGATATGAAGCACGACTAAAACAATCTGTCTCAGCTGGGGTGTGTGAGGTATCAATAACCCTTGGCAGAGGTGTCAAGAGCCTTGCTGGAATCAAACTATCCTGCTGACCAGCTGCTTAGCAAGTTAACAAGGCAGCATTCAGTGCTTCCTGCCCTCCCAGCCCAACAATTAACACAACTGGAGCGGGGCTCTGCTGAAATGCAGGAGGAACCTCACCGCATCGCCCTTGCGCTGGCGACAAAGAGATGCACAGTTCTTTATTCAGAAGCATCCGTACCAACATGTGAGGAGTGAGAGAAAGTAGGGCAGAGAACATGTTTTATTCTCAAATCAAATATGCAGATAAATATTAGCAATATGAGACAAATCTGAATGGACTGGGGAAAAATAGATTTGTAAAGTATTTTCACTCATGAGGCCAGCAGCTGTAGAGCAGGCAGGGAAAAAGAGCTCCAGTAAGGAATAAATTGTGCTGAGAAGCTAGAGTAAGGTAAATTCAAACAACAGCAGGAACAAACAATGTAATGAAAGAGTTCTGAGGCACTGGTAATCCAAACAAAAGCTGCGTAGTGGCTTGTTACAATCATCCACATGGCTGGTTAGAGTATTATAGAACAACCAGGTTGTAAAATGAACAGGCAACACACTCAGAAAGTCTTAAACATTTTGCACTCATGGGTCATGTACTACTCAGCCTCATACCAGTATAAATTTGGAAGTAATACCATTAAAATCAGTGGCTTCACAGTAGTTTAACAGGGAAGGATCGGGCCCATTTGTAGAGAATGATCCAATTTTTCATTTTACAAACTGCTAACTTCAGCTTCTGGAGTTAATGTTTTTCCTGAGCCCCCAACACATTTTTTTTGTTTTGTTTTGTTTTGAAAACTGTATTACTTTCAAGTCTTTTTGTATTCTACATTGCTTTATTTTGTGGTTTTGTTCTCAAGGGCATCAACCAGTGATTATATACTGTTCCATTCTGAAAAAAAACCCCCAAACATGCTGTACGGCAAAACATGAATATTAGCTTTAAACAATTTAATGTTGTTTGTCTTTGCTTTGAAATTCAATAATGCCATCAGCCCACAAGACCTTTTAGAGCAGAGTATTTCACACAGTGAAAGCTGCTTTCTGCTACAAAAGCAGAGCAGCTGCGGCTCCTGCAGATACTCTTAAAGACAGATATAATAAAACACTGGGAGGGAGTAGGTCGACACAGGAGCATGAAATGGACGAGATGAAGCCCTTTGTCACAATCAAATAGGCTGTAAAGTTACTATAGTAACATACAGTATTAAGCTCCAGGTGGATTGACTTAATGTTGACTAAACAAAAAGAGGTTAACGAAATCAAACCAATAATTATTACACTCTCTCTACCAAATGTTTGCCAGGATGCCATTATTTTTATTTAGCTAAGCTGCATGAAATGTGGTGCAGGTTACTTTCTATTCTGATGAGCAGTTCCTCTACGAGAAAACCTGTAAAAAAAAAAAATTCAAAATTGTAAGAATGAAGGGGATGCGCTTGCTGTGCCTGTGACAGACACCAAAGCAAAATCCAGGCAAATTGGAGACAAAATTCTTTGAAAA
>VYZQ01032408.1:16128-32205 GCA_013400655.1 Mystacornis crossleyi | reverse complement strand
ACAACATCATAACATCACCCCAATACACATGGATTCGATAAGCAAATGTTACAAATATGAATTTTGTTCTTCTTCTACTGTATTAACAAAGTTACATGAATAAGTGTGTATTTAATACTTTTTTTTTTTATTGTGTATCTATTCAGGTGTATTTTTGCTGATACAAATACAGAATAGCTGAATCTATGATTTCTTCAAATCTCAAACTTTATATCATTAAGCTTGCTCACCACTTTGATGCAAGGCCTCTAGGGAAAGCTCATGAGCTGCAGAGCATGCTATTAATGGCTTTGTGAGCTGTGATCTTCCCACTAAGAAAAGTGCTGGACAAACTGCTAATTATTCTATGGAGATATGAGACGGGTTTTCTTTCAAAGAATATGGATGACTCTGGACCTGGGTTTTGATGGATTATTAACCTTTGTGTCTTTATCAAATTCTGGGTGGTTGATTGTGCAGTTTTTCTTGTTTAACTCTTCTCTCTTTTTATCTTAGATTCCACACAATACATTTATTTTTTTCTATTGTTTTGTATTTAAACTTCTTCCATAATCTTTGGGGTTTTTTTCTATTTTAAGAATATTTATATTTTACTTCTTACTTGGTATTTAGATTTTATGCTGTATTCTTGCTGATGTCTGCTTTATTTTTATGTCCAATTGATTTTCTGCTTTTTATCCGTATATTGTATGATAATGCTCTGATACAAAGTGTTAACTCATGACTCATTGTTCAAGATGGGGTTGGAAGGGGCCCTGAGCAACCTGTCTTAGTGGGTGGCACCCCTGCCCTTGGTGGTGTGTGTGTGTTTGTGTGTTCAACTGGATGATCTTTCAGGGCCTGTGCTGTTCAACCCTTAAGAAGGGAGCACCCAAGATTGATACATGCCAAAGGAACAACAGAAGTCAGAGTTAGCAAAAACTTACAGTTTTATTACTAAATTATATGCTTGGCATGGAAATTGGTATAAATTAGTCCCCTGTCTTCTGGTATAAATATACAGTGGTGAATTTTGAGAAAGGGATGGGGGAAAGAGAAGAGAGAGATTAGCAAAAGGGAGAAAATAGGAGAAGAAGAAGAAAGGAAGATCCCCAGTCCTGACTCCAGCATTGATCCAGCTGATGTGGTGTCCAGGGTCTTGGGGGAGGCACCTGGGTTTTTTGGGGGCACGGGTTTATAGACAAGTTTTCTTCACCCTCGAGATAAGGATCTCGCTTTCTATGCAAATTAGTTATCATGCACATCCCATTCTTCTAGACCTTTCTGGAAAAGCCTATCTTCTAGGCTGCTACAGATCCTTTCCAACCCAACAGTTCTTCCAGGTTTCAAAAATTCTATGATTCCATGACATTTTGCTATTATGAAAAGACTATTTTCTTACATGTGTAGACAAAGTACCTTTTGTCAAGATGCAAAANAGAATTTGCAACTTACTTCATGATGTGTGTAAGTAAATGTTTTACTTTAACAAGTAAAAAACCTAAGAAATAAAGGCACCTGAAGCACTACTTTTAAATTTGATGTCATTTATTGCAAATAGTCTGTCAAATCATCATCAAAACAATTTATTTGTAGAAATGTCAAAAGTACAGATGCCCCAGGTACAAGAAAGACAGAAATAAAAATGAAATTAATTCAAGCATATATAAATTAAGAGATGTGTTTATGTTTCTGAGGATATAAAGCTCTGTCAGTCACACACCTTGTCAACTTACTACTGTTTGTCATTCAGGGTAAAATAAATCTGCTTTTTCCTTCCATCATTCATCTTTTTTGACAGGTATCATTGCAAGCAAGTGTCAGTCAAGGAGGGTGGTATATGTGTCTTGTCACTTCACTGAAGCTCTAAATAATATGGTGTTTGCAAGTAAAAAAGATAATTGCCAACATTAGTATTTGGATGTGCAGAACATTAAGTATAGGTCAGGGATGCAGACAGCTAAGAACAGCATGAAAAGAATCATTTGTGTTACATTCATAAGAAAGCTTTCTAAGTACTGTAGCTAAGGTGAATTAAAATATTTTTGGTTANTACTTACATACTATTCACCATGGAAAGAATACCATGAATATTAAAGTCTGTGTTACTGGGGAAAAAAAACCTGTGTGGGATGGCACTTAATGAATATAGATAACAATTACAAGGAGATATNTAAGAGATGTGTTTATGTTTCTGAGGATATAAAGCTCTGTCAGTCACACACCTTGTCAACTTACTACTGTTTGTCATTCAGGGTAAAATAAATCTGCTTTTTCCTTCCATCATTCATCTTTTTTGACAGGTATCATTGCAAGCAAGTGTCAGTCAAGGAGGGTGGTATATGTGTCTTGTCACTTCACTGAAGCTCTAAATAATATGGTGTTTGCAAGTAAAAAAGATAATTGCCAACATTAGTATTTGGATGTGCAGAACATTAAGTATAGGTCAGGGATGCAGACAGCTAAGAACAGCATGAAAAGAATCATTTGTGTTACATTCATAAGAAAGCTTTCTAAGTACTGTAGCTAAGGTGAATTAAAATATTTTTGGTTAATTAAAGTAATAAAACACTGTATTTTGGGGTTTGTTTGTTTGCTTGCTTGCTTGCTTGCTTTCACCAGATCTCAAGATTAAAAAAAAAAAAAAGTTTCTGAAGTATCTTGGTAAAAAGGGCGTCTTAAGCATAAGAATCAGAATTGCAGGCATTGCTGCACAGTGGACAAGTATACTTATGACCTTTACTAAGTGTACACTACTGAGAAATAACAGAGACAGAATGCAGGTTACATAGATGTTGACCTGATTTGATACAGTTTTAATAGGTATTTATATATATATATAAGATATAAGGACTAGAATATGTATTTCTGTAATTATGTCCTTATGTTATTACTTGAAGCAGATTCAAGAACCTGCACCAATCTAACAAATACCTAATATCAAAATATCAAGAAATAGCTAGTATAAATAATTTTCATAGAATGCTGTCATGAAATTATGTTTATATGTAATCTTACTCACATATTATCGTGTCTACTATGGTAGTTTTATAGCTGATTTAAGCCTGTAATTTAAAATTAAGCATTTATGCAACAATGGCAATGCTCTTTATGGTTTGGGTTTTGGTGCAGTTTTTTTGGTTTATTTTCCATTCAGTACCTTTTTAGTTTATAGAAACTTGACAGCACCTGCAGTAAAGGAGATGGATGTTATCTGGAGAAACTGAAAAATTGTAGGAATGAGGGTACTCCTGCAGGAGAATCATGCATTGTGCAAAAAAATACTGATACAAGAGACTTTAACTAAAATAATTTAGAGAAAGAAATTCTACCTAAAAAAATTAGTACTATCTAGTTTAATTATTCAGGAAGTTTCTTTTCTAGCATGCTCTTTGCATTGTTTCTCTTGTTCAGTAGTTCAGCTTTAAAGAAAGAAATAAGTAATTTTATAAATACACTTTCTGAAATCCCTTTTCATCTTTTCTCCTCTTCCTCAGACAATATTCAGACTGATTGCATTTATTGTATTCATATTTTATTGTAATTTTTAAAAAATCTAGTATCTATACAAATTGCTTTTCAGATGTTTTTGTGCTATTTGAATGAAATCTGAGCTCCTTACCAGCAGTGTAATAAAGTTCATACTTTGTTGTTCTTTGTCATGTATACACCATCTTATTTTTCAAATATCTATAACATTCAGTTATTTTCTCAATACCTTTTTCACTCCTATTGTTTCTTGACAATGTTTTCATGCTGTCTGAGAAAGCCTGCATACTAATTTAAATAGCAAACAGTTTTTATAAGGGAAAAATAAAGATTGTGGCTACCAGTGCACTCCCAAATACATTATTCCTATGCTGGATTTAAAACTGCAGAAATCTAATAGTTTGATCATTGAACAATATTTGCAGCTTCAGTTACACCTTTAAACATTATTTATTTTAAATATCATGTGGAAGGTATCTGAGAGTTTCCATAAGATTAAGAAACTATGATTTCTCTGGTTTATTAAGCAAAACATGCTGAGTAGCTGATGTTATTGAAAATAATACTTGCAATGGCAACCACATTAAAAATCGTAGGATTTTATTGTTTTAAATATTTTCAAGAAGACTTTGTTTTATCTGTCATTAAGCTATTTTGAATCAATAACTAGAAGTAGAAAAATTCTGTGATCTGAGATTCTTCTTTATCATGATGTAAATTGCGAGTGATTCATTACACAGCTGGAGTATTCCTTCAAGGAAAAACTATGAATATCCAGAACCTTATGTACTAGAAAGTATTAGAGATATTTCAGAAGTATATAATGCAAATTATATTGATTCCCACCGCCAAAAATAGGCAAAAAAAACCCAAAAAAACCAAAAAAACCCCAAAACAAACAAAACCAAAAAACAACCAAAAAAACCCCCAACAACCAAATGCAAATTCCCACAAACCATCATCAGTCAAAGACCAGAAATGAATAGGTTAATTCATTTGAGAAGTTCTGAAATTCCACTGGTCATTTCTTGTTGATCTCCTTCTTGTGGTAAAGTGTGATAAAACAGGCAGCCTTAGATTTTTTAGATTCAGTGCATGCCTTCCACTTCGATTGCCACTTAGAAACAAATGCAATCTCACTGTAACTTGATGACTAGCTCTCAGGATCTGGAGTCAGAATAGCCAAGAATTAATGGATGGTAGAGGTTTCTAGAATGTTCAAACATTTTATTCATCTGACAAATGTAGATTAATTGAAACATTTTATTTGTAAGTAAGATGCACAAAATATGCAGCCATACGACCCTTTTAGATGTAGTTATAGATCTCAGGTTTTTTCACAGGTCTCTCCATTAAAGTGTCACTTTAAAATCATTCAACCAAGGCCCAGTTGTGGAAATCTAATGGGGATGTATGGACTGAATTCACCAATACGTACCCTCTACATCACAAAATCCTGTATGAATTGAACGAGAATGTAATAAATCTGTCCTGAGAACTGCAACACACTTCAGTACTGTCCTAATTAGCTATATACTCTCCTGTGTAACTTTCAAGTATCATTCTTATTATATCACAAGGAATGTAATCTTGCTGGAGACCATGTTCCTTATTAAGATTAATTTTTTTTTACCTTTGCAAGTCTAAGTTTCCAGTATTGCAATTATCTGCTCAAGGCCAAAATTAAATATTAATTTCAAATTAGTATTTAAAAGAAATTCTATAAAAATTCAGTTATGAGATCCTTAAAAAGTTAAGTATAATTACAGTGTTCTTCAAAAGTAGTATTTAGTGAGAACTGCCTTTATTTGACCAAACAATGTTCCTGAATATCGCTGAGGCTGCAACCAGTACATACCACTTAAACTTCTATTTTTCCTTCTTCCTCACACTCTTCTTCAACACTAACATTTGGTCCCTCCCAAAGGATCTAGACCTTTATGAACTCCTCCAGTGTGGGTCCTTTCCTTGGGGAAGAGTCCTTCAGGAACAGACCAATCCAGTGTGGGTTCCTTAGTGGGCCATATTTCCTACCAGAAAACCTGGTCCTGCATGTGGTGCTTTCTACAGGTTGCAGCTTTTGCCAGGACACTGCTCCAGTGTGGGCTCCTTGCTGAGTTGCAGCTTTTTTCAGGGCACAGCTACTTACTCTGCTGTGGTGTCTTGCATGGGCTGCAGGGTGAAAATTCCCTCCAACATGGTCCTCCACAGGCTGCAGGGAGACTGCTTCACTACACTCTTCTCCATGGGCTGTAGGTCAATCTCTGTTCAGGTGTGTGAGGGAAGAAGTCCTCTCCTTCTTCTCTAATCTTGGTGTCTGCAGGAACTTTTCCTTAACATTTTCTCATCCATCTCTCACAGCTGCTCCATACTGTTTTTTAAATTTTTCTGAAATATGTTATCACAGAGGCACCACTGGCATCACTGATGGTTTCAGCTTTGGATGACAGTGGGGATTGCTCGTAACTGGTTTATTCCAACATGGAGACAGTCCCTGATCTCTTCTCACAGAGGCCACCCCTGCATAGGCCCCTTGTTATATAAATGTAACATAATATTTTTAAGGTGATAAGCAATATCATCAGGATTTTTGCTAAGTAGAGGCTTAAGCATAGTATATTTATACTTTTTACTACTTACTCTTTCTTTCCATGAGAACATACGTCTTTCCCTTAATTAATTACTAGCAGATAAGCTGTTCTGTGGCACACCATAGCAACCACAAAGTGTCATTGCTATTATCATAATTTCAAGTTAATTGCATATGGTAGGAACACAGTATACCCTAACACCTTTGTGATCTCTCGTAAATAGCAGTCTTTGCATTAACCAGGTATTTTCTCATGCCATATAGCTAATTATGACCCTAAAGTCTTAAACACAATGAATTTTTGTTGGTCAAAGGAAAATGAAAGTTCATATGGAGCATCAGTTTCAGTTCTTATTACCAAATTTATAATCTTTTTTCATCTGAAAGGAAAAACCTGTCACGAGTGCAAAAAAATGTCCAGATCCAAAGTATCTTAAAAAAAAAAAAAAGACATTCATGCAATTTAACTTGGTAAAGTGTTCTGTGACTCACAATAGATTTTACTGTATTAAAATTTTCCAGTCATGTATCATTTTGCCTCTAAAACAAGATTGAAAATAAATGAATTTGGCAGCTTAATGAAGATTATATTCAAGAAACAGAAAATAGTGCTATCATGCATGCAAAAACCTGTGTTTGAACAAATACCCAAAGACAGGCAGTACTGGCAGTTAAAGACATACACAAAGAGAAGTTATTTATCATAAATAATAACCAAAAGAATGAATATCAAGTTATTGTTTTGATAACAAGATATCTTCAAAATATTTAGAGTTTCACTTGGTGCTACAAAGCTTTCTTCAAAATTACATTACATTTTTAAATACAGCTTGAAATTATTGGCATCAGGATTCAGAAGTTAAAAGACTGTAGAAAAGCACAGAAGTACAAAAATTGGAAAACAGAAAGGATGAGTTTGTTCCGTTTGCCACATAGTCTACTTATTTCTTAATCTTTTAATCCTCAAATTAGCTTCTGCATATGTGAGATTCAGTCCACATTTGAGAAAGCCCTGTCAAAGACTCAGTAGCCAAGGGTCCTGGTTTAAAAGACATGTGTCTGCCTAGGAAGGCAGGAACCTTCCTGGAATGGAAAAGATGACCCCCTCCCTCGAAATTATTATAACTTTGAATTTATGGGGCTTTCGGGCAAAGATATGGGACAAAGAACAACAGTTCTTTACTAGAATACATACATACATATATACAGACAAGCAACAACAACAAAAAACCCAGAAAACCCAGTAACAGCCTTTTTCTTGCCTGTCAAGCCATTTCCCCTTTGGTGTAGTTACGATCACTACCGGCTGCAGAGGGTGGTGAGGGCTCCTGGTGAGGCAGCGGGGCTCCAGTGACTCCCCCAGGGCTGCAGAGGGTGGTGGGAGCTCCTGGTGAGGCAGCGGGGCTGCAGTGACTCCCCCAGGGCTGCAGGGTGTGCGGTTGACCCAGGTGGCTCCAGAGGGAGGCCCAAGGGCATTCTGAGCCTCCCCAGGGGGCAATGGTGGCCTTGGGGAGACAGACGGGGTGTGTGTGTGTGGGAGTGTTTTGGTTTTCCCCAGCTCCCACATGTCCTGTGTGGTGTCCTGGCAATGCCAGGAGCAGTCAAGGCTCCAGTAACCAGCCGGGACATGCTCCATCTGGAGACAGGGAGGAGGTGGGGGGCCCAGTTTTCCCCTGAAGACCCCATGCAGATGGTGAAGGTCTCTCCCAGCAAGGGTGGATGCTGAAAAGTCCCAGTCCAATGGCTGCTCCCAGGAGCAGCAGCCCACACATGGTAAGAAGAAAGAGCAAGGAAGGCTCAGCAATAGCAGCTAGTCCTCTGGGCAGGAGAAAGTCCAGCACCAAAACCCACAACCGTCTGCCCTCCAAGCTGGGCAAAGACCTCAGCTAAGAAACTGCTAAACGCCACACTGCTTCCCCCCCTTTCCCAGAACCATTCTAACGGTATGCCAAGGCGTTGGCTACATCTTTAGTCTCTTAATGCCCATTTGCCATTTCCATGACAGAAAGATACGGAAAGAAAATGGAAATAAAATTCCCTTGAGAAACCTAATGCCCAACACCAATTATTTTGCATTCAGATTCTTTTTCCTAACAGACACTGAGATGGTGATTCTTCTGACATGGACAAGCAGGGAGCTTTTTAAAAGAAGCAGAGAGGAGCCAGGAAAATATATAAAGGTGGAGGAGCCAGAAAACTGGAACTCATACTCTTGTTTTCAAGAGCATGTGGATGCTTCATTAAAATGTGTTTCTTTGGGAAAAAAAGAGGGAAATTTGTAATATTTAATGCAGTTTCACTGATTCTTTTTGTCTGTTCCTGTAACAGTCTATCTAGGAACCATTTCTTTACTAAGAGGAAAAAAATGCAGTCTAGTGTTCTCTGAGGCCAAAAATTCAAATCAGGAAGAAAAATTGAACAGTATTAAAAAAAGGGGGGGGGAGGGGGGAGACCAAAAATATACATTTGTGCATATAGTCTATATATATGTACACAATATATATACATATCCTCTCATACATGCAATTACATTCCTAAGATAATTTATTTGTGTCAATATAGGGTCAGGGCCCTCAACAGATTACTTTTATTTTTCTTTATCCTTTTTCCAATTTGGTTCAATATGCTTTAACAATACTGGAGAAGAACACATTGCAATAAAGTTTGAGCATAAAGAAATTGATCTGTTTGTGAGTTAATAATATAGGTACGATTGATTTTACCATCTTTATTCTGCAGAAAAATAGTCTTGTTTAATGCTTAATGGTTGTTACTGAAAAATTAAAAGTACAGTTCATTCCAGCTTTGGAGAAATATTCATTTCCTCCATGGAAATTTCGGATTCATGCGCAATTAGCAGTGAATAAATAGTTTTATATTCAAAACTTTGTATATGAAAAAAGAAAGCATGCCCTATATATAAAGTCAATAATTTATTGTTAGCATAACTGTATCTGAACAGCCTAATCCAAGAATCATAATTAGTCAAGTTGTAATTATTTCAAAAATTGAAAGAATACATTATGAATTTTTAGCAGCAAAAACAACATAATGGAAGTTGATAAACATGCATTTTTGCCTTCAATCTTTTTTTCCTGATATTCTGTAAGGCTATGCAGGGTATCATTTCTCAAGCCCTCTACCTTTAACATGCCTGCATTTGTACAACATTGTTAGAACTGTAAAACCATGATGGTATCATACAAAGTTAAACAAAAGTAAATCAAAGTTGCCATAGAAATTAAAAAATTACTGTTACAACTAACCCTCAGTCTTGAGACCTTGCAAACTCATTACAAAGCTTACCTCCTGCTACTAGAAAAATCAACACCATCTGACAGTGCTATGTGAATAACAGTGGGTCTAAGAAAACAGGTCACTGTTAATGACTTGTTCCCTGGGGTCTAAGCCTGAAGAAACCTAGATATCTGTTGTACTTTCACATCCTCTCATGATACTTAACCAAAATCTAACAAATTATTTCAAAACTTATTCTTGACACATTCTTAAGACCCATGCTTCTATTTCAGCTTCTGGAATCCTTAGACACCAACAGAAGCTCAGACACTAAAGCTGAGCTGCAGTGGGGCAACAGCTGGAGTACATCAGCAGCCCACTGCCAGTCCCTCAGATGGCGATCAGCTAGTGCAGTTCTCTATAATATCTGATGCAAAAGTGACCCTTCAATATATCAACATTACCACTTTAATGTAGCAAATTACACGTGCTTCAAAATTTATTTCTCCATGTTTTCAGAATACCAGGAAAAAGAGTGGGATAGGTGTCTGGCTCGGGTCACAGCTTACTGAGGAACATGTAGCTCAGTGTTGCTGCTAACATATGCATTTTCCTGCCTTCAGCTTTATGTCACACAATTTCCCTTCTGTCCACAAAGATACTGTGTTCACAGTGACATTCACACAGTGACCAGGTTGAACAAGAATTATAGAGACAAAGAAGTTCATTGAGCAGAAAATTTATGTTGTTTATTGCTAATTTCTTTTTGATGTGTTAGCTTTCAGTTCCCTCTATTCCTTGGTCAAGAAGAACATATGGTTTCATGAGTGCTAATACCACTGCAGTATCAGTAGGTGAAATATGCTTTCACTAGACATAGATGATATACATTGAATTTGGACTATTATACTTTGTTCCCAAGGGCAGTATGATACTTCACAACAACCAGTATAAGCTAATTACAGTAAAATAAACACAATAGATCTCCTTGTACCCATGTTCATTGCATTTAGTGATATGTGTGGCTTCTAGAAAACAAGAGTTGAAAGCCTTTTACTTGGCAATGTACTCAGTTGGTACTGCTGACTTGACAGCGAGCTGTTAATTTTGTCAACAAAGCAGATACTTCAGCATAAAATATTGTCTTAATCCAAACCATCCCTGTGTCTGCACCTCCATGATGAAATTACTTAAGACAATTGCTGCTTGCCAAGAGATCAATCTGGATAACACAAATCTTGTCAAAGAGCAGAAGGAGGACATCATGAAATCTGGGGAATTTTCTTCCCCTCAATTTCAATCATATAATCCTAGAAGGTAACATTACTTGCTTGATGTAGAGAAAAATAATGCCTAATTGGTATTCCATTTATGTTTTCAGATGCCACCAGACTTCTTCTGAAGAGTAAGAACATAAATTTTAAACAAATCTTTTGATGACATTTTGCTACCATTATCTGTCTTTTACTATAAAGACTGAAGTGAGATACATAAAAAAAAAGGTGCTGAAGTCACTATAACTATGCATTTTCATTCCCAGTGCAAATGAATTAAGTACTTCCCACCCATCCCAAACTGATTCTTTTTTTCCGTCTCCTTCAGTTCTTGCTTCAATAAGAAGTGTGAAAATGACAAAAATTGCTAGAGCAGTTCTCTACAAACTGTAGTAACTTCTCTCTCAGATTTCATACTGAACCAAATTCAGCCCAGAAGAATTTGATGAGTGTGCCTACCCGATCAAACCCCCTAGATAAAGTATATATACATGTATCTGTATGTCAAAATTGTCACAAAACACCAGGGAGGGTCATACAAATCAACTGTATACATACATACCTACATACATACAAATCATACAAGACAACTGCATTGTCTGAATGCAGAAGTATTATCAAATCTACTAACCTTGATTCCCCACGGAGAGCAATGGACACTTAAGGATTTGTTTCATCTAGATAAATTTAAGAGTTTAACGTAAAATGAATCATGTGTGACGAAGACTTGCTTCTGTTCACTCACTGTTGGGAGAAAAGGGTTAAACACAGAAGAGGAGTGACGCTGACCGGGAGCTGCCTGGGGGCTGTGCAGAGTTTTGACTGCAAGAGGTGTCCTTTGGGGACTTAGCTGCAGTGTGGCAGACTCCGCTGGCTCCCTGCGAGGAGCAGGCTGCAAGCTGATACCAAAGTAGCGACGGTGGAGGTAAAGGAAGAAGAAGGGACCCTCTGCATGGATTCCAAGCCTCTATTGCGGGCGGAGGGTTAGAGGCACAGAGGCAAGAATGACAGCTTACATGACTTTTTATATGGGGGTGGAGCAAAGTGGAGCAAAGGGTAACAACCAATAGGGGTAGGGCAACTGGGAGGTAACAAAGAAGATAGAACCAGCGGGATAAACTCAAGGGAGGGTTCAACATGTAAAAACCTATGAGGGACCGAATACGGCAGAATTTCCCGGAAAATATGAATATTCAATAAGGTATATGAATAAACATGAGGGGTTACATAACGTTGGGCGGGGAAATCCAAAACCAGTAACAGCACAACATGCAAACTAAGTCACGGTGAGTTCCCAAGATCCTCCAGGGAACTAAGGTGTTACACATTGGTGCCTTGGGTGTCCGACCACCAGCCCTTTGGCTGAGTGGACTCTGCGGCTTTGGCCACATGCATCACAGCAGAGGAGGAGGGAATAATTTTGCCAAAAGTAACCTTGCAGCTAGGAATGCTAAACATATCAGTGTGGGNATACTTTGTTCCCAAGGGCAGTATGATACTTCACAACAACCAGTATAAGCTAATTACAGTAAAATAAACACAATAGATCTCCTTGTACCCATGTTCATTGCATTTAGTGATATGTGTGGCTTCTAGAAAACAAGAGTTGAAAGCCTTTTACTTGGCAATGTACTCAGTTGGTACTGCTGACTTGACAGCGAGCTGTTAATTTTGTCAACAAAGCAGATACTTCAGCATAAAATATTGTCTTAATCCAAACCATCCCTGTGTCTGCACCTCCATGATGAAATTACTTAAGACAATTGCTGCTTGCCAAGAGATCAATCTGGATAACACAAATCTTGTCAAAGAGCAGAAGGAGGACATCATGAAATCTGGGGAATTTTCTTCCCCTCAATTTCAATCATATAATCCTAGAAGGTAACATTACTTGCTTGATGTAGAGAAAAATAATGCCTAATTGGTATTCCATTTATGTTTTCAGATGCCACCAGACTTCTTCTGAAGAGTAAGAACATAAATTTTAAACAAATCTTTTGATGACATTTTGCTACCATTATCTGTCTTTTACTATAAAGACTGAAGTGAGATACATAAAAAAAAAGGTGCTGAAGTCACTATAACTATGCATTTTCATTCCCAGTGCAAATGAATTAAGTACTTCCCACCCATCCCAAACTGATTCTTTTTTTCCGTCTCCTTCAGTTCTTGCTTCAATAAGAAGTGTGAAAATGACAAAAATTGCTAGAGCAGTTCTCTACAAACTGTAGTAACTTCTCTCTCAGATTTCATACTGAACCAAATTCAGCCCAGAAGAATTTGATGAGTGTGCCTACCCGATCAAACCCCCTAGATAAAGTATATATACATGTATCTGTATGTCAAAATTGTCACAAAACACCAGGGAGGGTCATACAAATCAACTGTATACATACATACCTACATACATACAAATCATACAAGACAACTGCATTGTCTGAATGCAGAAGTATTATCAAATCTACTAACCTTGATTCCCCACGGAGAGCAATGGACACTTAAGGATTTGTTTCATCTAGATAAATTTAAGAGTTTAACGTAAAATGAATCATGTGTGACGAAGACTTGCTTCTGTTCACTCACTGTTGGGAGAAAAGGGTTAAACACAGAAGAGGAGTGACGCTGACCGGGAGCTGCCTGGGGGCTGTGCAGAGTTTTGACTGCAAGAGGTGTCCTTTGGGGACTTAGCTGCAGTGTGGCAGACTCCGCTGGCTCCCTGCGAGGAGCAGGCTGCAAGCTGATACCAAAGTAGCGACGGTGGAGGTAAAGGAAGAAGAAGGGACCCTCTGCATGGATTCCAAGCCTCTATTGCGGGCGGAGGGTTAGAGGCACAGAGGCAAGAATGACAGCTTACATGACTTTTTATATGGGGGTGGAGCAAAGTAGAGCAAAGGGTAACAACCAATAGGGGTAGGGCAACTGGGAGGTAACAAAGAAGATAGAACCAGCGGGATAAACTCAAGGGAGGGTTCAACATGTAAAAACCTATGAGGGACCGAATACGGCAGAATTTCCCGGAAAATATGAATATTCAATAAGGTATATGAATAAACATGAGGGGTTACATAACGTTGGGCGGGGAAATCCAAAACCAGTAACAGCACAACATGCAAACTAAGTCACGGTGAGTTCCCAAGATCCTCCAGGGAACTAAGGTGTTACACATTGGTGCCTTGGGTGTCCGACCGCCAGCCCTTGGGCTGAGTGGACTCTGCGGCTTTGGCCACATGCATCACAGCAGAGGAGGAGGGAATAATTTTGCCAAAAGTAACCTTGCAGCTAGGAATGCTAAAAATATCAGTGTGGGAAAACTACATTTATTATGCTTGATGTTGTTCATCCTCTACCTGTTTTGTGAAGTAGAAATCCTGTGGAGAGATAGCACACTCACACAGATGTGTGAAGCCTTTTATTATAGTGAGGCAGGCAGTGAGCCCCACCTCCGTCGCTATCCACTAGGATGAACTGCGCTCAACAAAGCCTGCGTCCCCCTGCGTCTCTGCCACCTGGCATTGTTAGCAAGGTAATGAAATAAATCTACCCTCTGCTTTTTGGCTGCGGTTTGATGGTTGCCCTTGGTTACCCATATGTGTCAATTCACACACCAACTGCTAAAGGGTATCAAGAGTGATGGGATCAGATGTAGATGCCAACACAGACACAGTTGAATTCCAACACTAGATGTCCAGATTGGGCACCCGCTCTTATAGGAATCTCTTCACCCCAGAGACCTTGGTGATACAATATTTAGGTACTGTTTGGGTTCAGGTCCATCCTGCCAATGGGTTGTAAAGTGAGCAAAGTAGACAGTATTGCTTTAAAAGGCATGAAAAACAACTGACTGCTAAAGTGAGCTTGAAAGTATAATTTAACTAGGAACTGTCTTTGGGAGTTACAACAAAATTAAAAAGTTGTACACCCAGGGTTTTTTTTTTTTTCTTTTTTTTTTCCTCTCTAATAAGGTTCATACAAAGATATGCATTCTGACTGAAACTTTTGAACTTTTTTGGTTTTTTAAATAAAATGGGTTTTCTACAGTTTCCCATGGGTTCAACTACAGACAGATATTCTTTTACACCTACCTGATTTTTAGAGACAAAAAAAGTCTTTGCTAAATTTTATCTGTCATAAATTAACAAATTCAAATACACACTGACATGAATTATACCATTTGTTAAATGTAAGATCCTTCTTGTGTTTGAGCTTTTGAGAAGCAGATTTCTACTGTGATAAATTCATTGAGTTGTTAGCAATGTCTAAAATACACTCAGTTCCAGGAAATCTATGCTGCACGTTTTATTCAAAAATGAGATATTTTTACAGTTAAGCATTAAACTGGTGTTCTAAATACACATTCTATGGAAAGAATACACATATATTGGTAGAAAAGTGGCAGTCTAATTATAATCATTAAAACTATAAATACGCTGGAATTAGAATATTTCAGTGCTATGAAGAACTGTTCAAAATTTTCATTAGAAAATTGCAGATTTGTTTGCTGACACTAACTCTTGTAAAATAGCAGAGTATCATGAAGAAATGATCATGAAAGATCATATACAATAGAGTACAAAGTAATAACAACATGAATATTTTCACATCAGAACCATGGGGAAAATGCAAATTTCACTCTGATTTAGAGGTAAAGAGATCTTTCCTTCAATAGATAGGAATGTTTGAACAACCTTTCCTCCCAAGAAACAGTTCAGCTATATTTCCTAGAAAGAGTTTAATTTATAATCCTAAAACAAAGCAAAAGCAAACCAGCCAACATACTGCCTTTTCATACACTTCATCTGACTTGCATTTTTAATGTCAGCTGACTTGTGGTTTTCTGTAGTCCTGACACTGATCAGATAAACAAACTTCACAGTAGAATTACTGTATTTGCGGATACTAAATTTTTATTCTTAACATTTAAAGCTTTCCTGAACGATAAGACCTACCCATTTAGGTATGGATACCTGCCTTGTATTTAAATAATTGCAATATATACATGCAACATCTGCAGTGTGGTAATAACTTATATAGAGATGAACATTTCTCTTGCTCTAAAAAGGGGGAGTTTGTATTTAGTTCACATAGATCTGCTTTGGTCCTTCTTCCAGTGAGGGGGATGAACAACTTGGTCTCCAGAGATCCTTATCAATCTAAATTATTTTATGTTTCTATTATTTTATAGAGACAGAGACGAATAATATCTAACACAGACTTCACTGGAAGTTGTGTATATGTACATGCATTTATTTATATATGAGTAAACCTAATGAAAATGTCTTCAAAAGTCAATTGATTTGCGGAAATTCAGGATCTTTTTTCTTACAATCTTACTGTAAATTTTGGCTCTTATTATTTCATCATACACTTCCAGAAAAAATTTAGATGTCAATGAACCACTTTTATTTATAGAAATATAGCAATTAGATCCAAACTAAATTTCCTCCTCTCCAGGCTAAACAAACTTCAGTAGTATCTCAGTATCCCCTGTAAGGCATATACTCCAGAAGT
>VYZQ01032405.1:6433-18644 GCA_013400655.1 Mystacornis crossleyi | reverse complement strand
TGTCCCCGCGGTGATGCGGTGCTGTCCCCGCGGTGCTGTGCTTGTCCCCGCGGTGATGCGGCGCTGTCCCCGCGGTGCTGTCCCGGCACCGGGAGGTGGCGCTGTGGGCCCAGGCACGGCGCGCGGGCGGGCGCGCGGCGCACCCTCAGCCGGCGGCCCGCGCGGCCCGTCCCGTGCTGCCCTTCCCGCGGCCCGCGCTCCGCTGCGCTCGGCTGCTACAGATGTGCGCCTGTGAATGGTTTCAATAAAATTTTATAGCCGTCATTTGAAAAATGGTAGGATTATTGTGATTTGTGCAGCCTGGCAGAAGAGAACCCGCCGGGGCTAGCCGCGGCCGCTGCTCCCCCTGCCGCAGGCTCCCCTCGGGCACCATGTCCCTCGCCGCGGTCCCAACGTGCCAGGTGGTACTGAAGCTTCCGGCTTTTCTTTTTCTTTTTTTGTTTTTCTTTTTCGCTTTTCTTTTTCTTTTTCTTTTTCTTTTTCTTTTTCTTTTTCTTTTTCTTTTTCTTTTTCTTTTTCTTTTTCTTTTTCTTTTTCTTTTTTTCTTTCTAGCTCAGGTAACATGCGTCATCGTGGTTCTGTAGGAGGCCGTCACTGTGTTTTTTGTCCAGGCCCTCAGACGAGCCCCCAGGCATTCTCCGCTCCGCACTGGGGCCCGCAGCCCACCTGGCCTGTGTGGCAAGGGGACACACGAGGCTGCTGAAGCTGGATGCTTGCGAGTGTCTGAGCACCAGCGCGAAGTAGCAGACATTACAACACAGGCACGTTTTGTGAGAGGGCAGAAGTAAGTCCGTGGCTAATAGTTGCTTTCTATACTGCTGCAAGCCTTCAGTGTTTCTGAGTACCCTTTTGAAGGCATACAGACATTGAGTACTGCAGGCAGATGTTACGTGTCTGTCTCCGTAAAATACATGACGCATATACAAGCTAGAGCCTTTTTTTTTTCCTTTTTTTCCCTTTTTTTTTCTTTTTGCTTAACATATCACCTTGTGTCTCAAGGACGGTACATTGCTAAAATGCAGGCAGAGATTTATTGGAGGGACAAGAAGGACTTTCCTCCTCCTGCTCCTCTCCTCAGCTCACGTCTCCCACTTCTCTGCCAGTCTGGCATCTCTTATGCTGCACTGTGAGCTGGAAGAAAGTAAGCAATGGAGCAAGGTGAACATCTTACCCCTGCCCCTGTCCATAGCTTGACATGGGGGAAGATAGCCTGCTATCGGGAGACAGGAGATTGTTGCCTTCATTACTTGCCCCAGAATAAAGGCACGTTGTCTCAGTCACCATAGCCAATGGGTTGCTTTCCCTGTCTTTCTTCCCCCTTTCTGGAGTGTCCTGAAAAATAGCCTACAATGAAACCTGCACAATAACAATTTTCTTCCTCATAATGGTATGATATGCAGTGGATTCCATGAATAGAGATAGCAATATTCTCTCTCTCCTGAGGTCTTGCAGGGACTTACATAAAAATATTAAAGTCCTCAAGAGTGCTGAAGTGGGTGCTGTCATGCCTGCAGTATGCACTGCAGCTTCCTGCCAGACTCCAGCTTTGGTTTAGAAGCACTGCTGCTTCACCTGGCAGCCAAGTGTTGGTTGCTGGACCCTGATTCTTGGCAGTGCTGGACCAAAATGACTCTTGTATGATGAATTTTGAAGGAAGTGTGGTTTTGCTTGGTCTGGGTTATTCCCATTGCACTTCATGTGACCCAGTTGTGCACCTACTGCTCAGACTCCTGTTTCTGTCTTGTTTAGAATTCAAGTTTCATGTGCAGCTTTGGAGAAGAGGATTTGAGGTCCTGAGACAGTCAGGAATCTTTGGAAGTTCAATGCTTAGTTTGCTTTTAGCTATCTGAATGGACTAATAATGAACAGAAATAATTTAATAAATAGAGTGGTGAGAATGAGGTACTGAGTGTGTATACTGAGTTGTAATCCAGCTGGAAATTAAAATTCTCACTACGCTGGAAATTCACAGCTAATGACTAATAATATAACCAGTATTAGACCTAACTTGATCTAGTCTTACAACGCTTGTAATAGATGTGCATTCCTCTTCAGAGTTAATTTTCAGGTTGCTTATAAACATCATGGTCAGTTTATTCCATTTACTCTCTTGCTTTGTGGTGGATAAGACTTCAGTAAAATTATCTGTACTCAGTAGGTGCCTATAGAATCATCCAATCATGTAAATTCAGGGGCACTATTTTTAATCAGACAATATAATTGGTACTAATTTTGAAATAAATGGTGCTCCTGAGAAGCAGGAGCTCCTGTCTTCTCCGGAGCACCATCTGTGTGGCTCATATGCAATCAGCAATATTTATATTAAATGCTATATATTCTGCCTCATCTACTGTTTGATTTCCTCTCTCTTGAGTCTCAAGCTATGAACCAAAACAGGAATCACATCACCCAAGTTCTGACAAGTAATTTTTTCCCTTGATCTGCTATGTCTACCTTGTTAATGCAGCTTTGTTCGGTCCTTTTGTCAACTTTCAGTGCTTGTAGTACACCCAGTCTGCCCAATGCAAGGTGTTTAGCTCAATTTAATTTATAATTTCTATGAAGCTTTTTATATATCTCCCTCCTCTCTTCTAAAACTTTACTGTTTTTTCTATTTCATCACAGTCATATGGATCCCACAGTCTTGTCCCAAAATGCCATATTAGATTATAACCAGAAACACTGTTCTGCTACTCAGTTACCAGAAGACCACACTCTAATTGTTTTGTTTGATTGTTTGTTTGTTAGTTTTAGGTCGTAAGAGGCAAAATTTTACTCTTTTGGCTTAAAAAAAATATAATAAAATTGAGCATACATTTTTCACATTGCCATTTTGCTAACAAATGTGCTTTTCTTGTTCTTTCTTTTTTCTTACATGGTAAGGGGTTTGTAAGCAAGCTGGATGAATTCATTCGCTGGTTAAATGAAGCCATGGAAACAACAGAGAATTGGACTCCTCCTAAAGCAGAGACAGACAGCCTTAAACTGTACCTGGAGACACACTTGGTAGGACAAGATTATACTATGATTGCTATCAGTAATTGGAGTGTTCTGCTGTGCTTTTTATTTGATTATTGTTTTTTAATTACTAGTGTGCATCTATATTTTAATGTGAGATTTCCAGCAGTGCAGTTTATTTTAATGAAAATACCAACAAATTATTTTCTGTTCTTGAAATATGTACTGATAACTTTGTAAAAATTAAATTAAAAGGCAGAATTGCATTACAACTGAGAGTTTATGTCCAAACTGAAAGAAAAGACAATGGCGAGAGGAGAGAGGATTTTTTTTCTGCCGATCTTTCTAGGATTTTACTACAGTGTAACATTACTGAAAGTATTATTAGTGAGGAACTCCTATCTCCCACAGTTTTAACACAGCACAGTGTCATTTAAATAAAATATTTGGAATAGTTCTTTGAATTATTTTACTTGATGTGCATTTCTGTCAATTAATACAGATTTTATACTGCAGGTAGAAAACAGAGCTCAATGTATGTTGTTCAGTGGGTAAATATCTTAACAGGTAAACTACTCTAGCTGGTAAAGGGAAAATAAAAAAAGTACGGAAAATTAAACTAAGAGATTTCCTCTCTTTCTGCCAAAATCTTAGGTTCTTGCCAGTATGAAATGGAATAAAACATGTTGATAGCACTACTCTGAGCCAACAACCTAGACGCCCCAGCTATATGAAACAGTACATTAGCTGAGCCCACATCAGATCATCAACCCTCAAAGCTCAGTCTCATTTCCAGTCTCTGATAATCTTATGATAGAAAATTATTTGACAGTCCCAGGAAGTCACATGATGCATTACAGGAAAAAATGTCATCTTAATCCCTACTGTAATAGTGGAGTGACCGTTATTAAATTAATTAAGTATACATCAACCACTATACAATTAGAACCAAACTGAAAACTGTCTTCAGGATTTCGGCTATACAGAAAGCTCTTGTGTCTTTTGTTCTTAGACATTTCTGTTGTAGTGGTGCCTATGGGCAGTCACTGTATTAAGTGCCCATTTTGGTAGTCTAGCAAATGCAGTATGAAGACACTTCATTTTTCCTTATGTTGCAGATTTTGGGTTTTGTGGCAGAGTTCAGTTTTTTGCCTTGCCTTCTGCACACACTCAGTCCCATGATTTCCTGTGTTTCCTGTGTCCTCAGTCCTGTGTTTACAGGTACTCTGAAGATACAGAGCACGTTGTGAAATCAGACCTCAGAAAAGGCATTGGTCACTTCAATTTGTTTTTCTTGTACTCTGCAACTTGAGACTTTTGATGGGAAATTTTTGTGAGTAGAATCGCAATTTGCACTCTTGACTGGATAAAAAGAAACATATTCCAGGTCACAGGGCAATCACCAGGCTGAGAAACTCTCACAGTCAGTTTCTTTTTCCCTTTCTTCCATGGGAAGAAGCACAGTAGCTCATTTGCAGGCAAATTACTTCCAACTTTGCCATGTGGTTCTTGGGGAGGTGAGGCCAAACCCATCTATATCAGAATGGAATGTGGAACAGTAGCTCAGAGGCAACTCCATCATTGCTAGAGGTAGTCCAAATAAATGGGTATATGGGCACCTGTACAATCTCACTTTCCACTGTCAGTACTTAGGCCCCAGCTGCACTCCGTGTATCTGGGGTAAGAAAATCCTCATATACTTCAGGATCTCTATGTTACGAAACAAGTTGGGGATTTTTTTACTTCACTGCAAAAGTAAAATATCTAAAGAATGGTTCAGTTTCCATTTGATAATATTATAATTATTTTATGGCATCTATGGCCAGTGAAAAACCCACTGAATAACCTGAAAAAACAAAACTAAGTTTTGTTTTTTGGATTTCAGAAAATGTATGCTATCATACTAGTTTCTACAGAGCAGAAAATACAGAGCATTTTTGTAGCATGGAAGATAGTTATTTGTATTAACTAGATTGTCAGCTTTTCAGTGGCTTTTATCTGTCAGACATCCTAATCTGTGTTTAAACAGAAGTATATGAACTTCAATTCATGTTAAGCTCACTGTTGAAATTTCCCTTAGTTGAGCATTGTAAGGCAATGGTGATCATGGTTTGTGTGAGGGACTTGTACTTCTGATTTTCTTCTTTTGCCTGTCAAGTTAGACGTGTCAGACTCACCTAAGATATGCTGAAGTACAGGACGTAGAACTTTACAAGATTAGGTTCTAGACTTAATGGGTTTATAATACAGACACTTGTTGCTGTGGGATCCCAGCAGCCTTTCCAGAGACAGATATGCCTGTGGAAATAATCAGGGAAATGATATTTGATAGATGTTCATAGATATTATTTTTTCTCCCAGCCTCTCGGCATGGGGGTCTGGACCAGACTGACTATCCCTGGGAAAAACCCCAGTATTCCTGGGGCAGGGAAACATGAAAAGGCCAATGGGCACAGGATCTGGGTACCTGTGACCAGAGAGCAGCGGGTCTGGAAACCCTGTGTAACCATGCTTCACTCCCAAGGCCCATCCCCCCGGGGTGGGGGGGGGCGGCACCCAGTAGACACTGGTAGTAAACTAGCTGGGAAAACAAAGAAAATGTCTTAGTTCTTTCCCACGTACTATGTCTACACCAGCATATCTTATAACTATTTCCTCACTGATGCAGGTTTTCTCATCATAGAATGAGTGAAAACTCAATGTTGATAAATATTTTTATTAGTAGAGACATGTCCTTAGCCTTTGGCACAAATTATCAATTCCATGAATTGTGATACTGTTTTCTTTGAAATACATTTGTTGTGATGACAAAATTGGTGCCATAAAGAGAGAACATTTTGCATTTATGAATGAAATATCTTCTGTCAAAATTTAAGACAAGAAGTTACAAGGAGCAAGAAAGCACAAAGAATGTACTTGTTCCCTTTTTCATTGGTTGGTAAAAGTCCTGCAGAGGCAACAAGCACAAGGTTGTGAACGTCCTCCAAATTTTTCAGTACGTAAAATTGTAGGCTGTCACTTTAGGATTCCAATGTAAAATGTTGATAAAGGTTTGAATTTTAAAATCTCTCCCCACTCAGCCTTGCTTTTTGTCATCTTTGACATTTCAAGAAATGGTGTGGCACAGACATGTAAATAGAGTGTATTTAAAAAAAAAAAGGCATCACAAGAAACCTACAGCATCAAATATGAAAATCTTTGCTTAAAGTAATTCTCTCATGAAGAGTCAAATCTCTTGAACAGGATGACAGTACAAATCTCTATTACAAGTGTCATAGCATGACATCAGCTTAAATTGATACAATTCTGCAAACAATTGTTCGTGTTAATTCTTATACCTGGCAATACTGTCCACAAGGATGTTAATCAACACTTTGAAGCACACAAATAATGTTTGTCTATTGCTCTTGGCTCAGCAAGAGCTGCCTGCAGAGTCATCTCTGTAAGCCCCTGAAGGTCCTACCTGGACAGCTCCTGAAACAGTGAAGCACACTGTAGTGAAGGTGGAAGGCAGCCTCTCCTCAATTTGGTCTGGTTTTCCCAATAATCTCATCTGCACAGAGACTGGCTGGGGAGTTCCTGGGCCACCAAGGGAATTCACAAATAAATGCACTGTGTGTGCACACAGGCACAGGCCTGATACCCAAATGCACCGCAATTATAATTATCAACTGTAAGAGATACCAGAATTTCATTCTTAAATCACAGTTACAACTTAAACCTCATAGATTTTGCCATGATGGGAAACCATACAGTTTGCTAAAGAGTGTGATTTTTTTTTTCTACTAATTGAAAGGTATTCTACGTCTTGAATTTGTGCTGAAACAGACAATCTTCATCTTAGAGAACAGTTTTCTTGCAAATTTTAAAACTCAGTTCCCTGATGTTCTGCAGAACAAAAGTTGCTATATGCTTCATTTTAGATAACACCAAAGCACAAATCTATAAATGAAAATGCTCTCAGAGATCCCTGGAATAGTGACTGAAATTATTCTTTCAATTTTACAGGTCTTCACAACTCAGTAATGGTGGTTAAACTGATTTGGGAGCTGTGTGCTTCCCATTCATATGGAAGAGCTGACATGGAGCAGCCACCCCTTGAACATCTGGCACTCTGCAGGCAGCCACCCAAGCCAGCAGATGTCGAAAACACTAATATGTTTTCATGAAACAGGCGTGTTTTTTCAGCAGAAATCTACTTTTCCACAAAGGCCTCAGTCAGTTCTACTAGAGAAAAAGTGAAGCAGGTTTTGAATTTTTTGAACAATTAGGTTGAAATCAGTTCCCAATGAAAAGATAGCTTAATTTACCTTACCAAAAAGGAACTTCAGGAAATGGTTTCTGATTCACTTTATCTTTTGTATCTCTCCTTTTCTGTTATGCTGATTCTTGCCCATTGGCACCGTGATCAAAATCAGCTACTAGCAGACTCTAAGCATAGACTTGGTGGTATGCAAATCAGTTTTCATCAAAAACAGTATCCTGAAGGCAGCTTATGAGCTAAAAGCATCTGTCTAGGTGGTACTGCTGTGCTTGTGAAACCAAGCAGACTTTCTAACCAGCTTGACAAATAAGAATTCACCACATATCTATTGACCATTTGTTTGACCATCTATTGACATATTGACCATTAGTTTACTAAAAAAGACTTTATCCATGGCCTGATAAGATACGTTGTTTTAGCACAGTAAGGGAGTAAGCTAGCTACTGTGAAGAACTGCTGAGGAAAAGGTTTAGGCAGAAGGTACTATATATATTTGCTGAGGCCTGGAACTTTAAATTCTGTAGTCTTTAACTTTTTCCTTTGTTGTTAACACAGTACTTTGTTTTCTTGTTGCTGCAGAACTCCTGTTTGTACACTGTAGTGTGGTGCGCTCTTAGGTCGTTTGTACGAAGCCATTTCTGTGTCTAGAGTCATACTTAGGGCTAGGGAACACAAGAATTTTAAATGGGATCCTGCAAATGAAAAATATATTTTACACCTATTTAGGTACAACTTTTTAAATACTTCTTGCATTATTAGTAGATGTCGGGAAACAATATTTTTTCAGTAGAGATAAAATTAATGAACGTAAAGTCTTCTTAGAAATTCTGAATTAGTGGACAAGCATTTTTGTTCATTTTTATCCACTAAGACTGTCCTAACAGTCTCCTCCTTAAAAAATTAATTGTTCACACCAGGGTTATTTGCTTCTTGTTTTTTTTAGGCAAAAATATACGTTCTGTTTAGCTGAAACTAGAATAGCAAGTATTGTTCTGTAAAAACTACAAGTGGTGAGGATTGCATGTAGTTACTGCAGTTCAAAGTGAGGTTTGGATATGCTAACTGATAATTTCCATTAATGGTAATTTCTTCGTCTTCTTTTCAGATCCCTGTCAGTATTATTTACTCCAATTTAGTCGCAAGCTTTGTGCCACATTAAAATCCTTTTAAGCCCAGAATTGGTTTATTATATTAATCTTCTCAGTCACCTTATTTACTTTACTTGTTAGAATCTTAAAAATGTCATAGAGCAAGCATCATTAGTATTTCAAAACAAATTAGACAAGTTCATTCACACTAACATTTACTTTCCTTCTGTGTATAAAGTTTAGATGTCATCTCCATTCAGAACCAAATTCTTCTTAAGATACAGGGGGCTTGAGTTTTATTATCTAAAGAGAAATGAAATAAGAATTTTTCTGTCTCCTTTATAAATGTTTCTGGCCACATCATGGCTCAGCACTTTCTGAGCTGTAAACAGTAAATGCTTTCATACAGAAAATAGATTGTATTTTCACATTTAAGAAATTGTGTTGGTGAAGTAATGATGCCTCAGTGATATTTCATGATACCTGATTGTCTGTTTGTAACAAGGCTGCTATGTCTGAAAAAAAAGATCATTCTCGTCTCTCTGGAAAATCTCATTTTCTGAAAAATGTCAGTTTAGAGAAGTATTAAATATCTATTCTTATTGAAAATAAGGTTAAATACACATGCCTTGGGCTAATCTACTGACTGTCTTTGTGGTAGCAGTGGTAACAGTAATTTTATTAAAGGTATTAAAGGCTCTGAAATGGCTAAGTTATGTATTACACTTTTGCTATATGGGAGTTTCGAATGTGCATGGCAGCTAATTTAGATAATTTTCTCAAAATACAGAATACTTTCTGCAGGATGATAGTGCTAAAGACTGAGAAACATGAGTGGCCTGATCTTTTATTTCTCTATGGACTTTGTTTAGCCTGTTGCTAGCTTGATTTTTTAAATTTTATGTTTTTTTTTTTTTTTTTTATCTTGGGAGGCATTTTGGGTATGCATGGGTTCCTGAATGTATGTCCTTTTATATGGGAAGCAGTCTGCAGAACGTACTAATCAGGGATGTAGACTAAGCTCAGCAGATTTCACAGGCAAATAAAATGATTTAATAGGAAGTAAGACAGCAAACTTAAACAAACAGAATACATGTATATTGTCAGTTTTGACTATTACTCAGCTTTTAAAATCTGTAAACCAAATAACCTCGATGTAAACTTTTCTTTTTCTTGAGTTAAAGTGTAGGAAATGTTGCTGTCATTTTAATACACTTGGCTCTACCTGTATTGCAGTCTGAACGCAGAGAATGTACAGTCGCTGGCTGTGGGAAAAATAGAAGTTTCTGAAATGTTTGGGCTGTTCTTCAAATGAAAACAACATTTTTGGTGACTTAGGAAAAGTAAAAGCAGGCATATAAGAAAGAAAATCCAGGTATATTACCCTGCTAATAATAGCACTGCTGTCCTGACCTATACAAAAATACTGCAGTTGATCTAAAGATGTTTCTCCTAAGGTCATGCAATGAAGAAAAGCTGACAGGAATCTTTTCTTTGTAAGGAGAAGGAGTGGGCCATGTTTATGGTCCTAGTAGCACAGACGTAGATCTATTGTGATTGAGACCTGTTATTACTATATGTGTTTTTAATGAATGAAGGGAATGTTCATTTACTGTCTTCCTGTACACATAGTCGCACTCCAGAGGTTTATTTTGTGCAAGCTTGTAGAATAAGTAGTTTCTTTGTAATTTTCCAGGAGACTTAATACTCTTAAGAGTACTAATTTTTTCTAAGCTCTCCTTCAGATTTGTAGATACCTACCCTTGTGTAGGTACTTTGTACAGCTGAAAATTAAAAAAAAAATTGCATTTACTTTGGTTTTTGATTGGTTCAATCCTTTCCAGGACAATCTTTGCTACCCCCTCAGATTTACGTAGTTTTGCATAGGAAGGGGGTAGTACCCCATTGAGCCTCAGTCATCTCTGGACAGAGGAGGCATTAAACCAGAAGCAGAGCTTATTAGGATGTCATCCTAAAATAGCTTTGCTTCTTCTACTGAAGAAAAAGGGAAATTGTAATGTCCGAAATCTGAACTCTCTCACTTGTGAGGATTTTAAAGCCTTGTATTCTATGTGTATGAAAGTATAGTGTATGGTCTATGCCTCAAGAACAAATGTATTGATCTTGTTTTGAGTTTTTTTAATTCATGTTGTTTGAGGTATAAAAAAGTTACAATTTTTTTTACCAGTATCCAAGATGATTTTAAGCTAATGTTTATTTCTTTGGAAGAGGAAGCAATGAGATCCATAAAACACAGGGTTCTTTTAAGTGCCAGCATATAGTGAGTGGTATATTCCTCTGCATATGTATTAAATACCTGATGTGATTTTCTTAGAAAACAAGGCCAAATGCTGTCAGAGCACATAAAACCCAGATCATTCAGACTTTGGGAAATGTTTTAATTCATTGGACTTGTTGGTAAAGCTGAACNTATGTTACTCAGAAGCATAATATCATTCACACCTTAAGTACTCAAAGTAACACAATTGCCGTCTGTGTTTTGGTGTTTGCAATGCCAAAGCATTCAGGAGAAATATAGAAAATCCAGGAAATTAGTGGAGGTTTTGATTGGTGAATATTTTTATTTGCATCTCCTATGATACTTATTTTTTTTCCTCTTTCTTACTTCTACAAATGAATTGGGTTAATAATTTGGGATCTTAATTTATTAGCTATATTTTGCTAAGAAGAAATTTTAGTTCACCTTTAAATTGCATTAAACCTTTTGTCTGCACATATATAAAACAAATTACACCTCTTTCATATTCCCCTGGAACTAAAATCTTTCAAGAATTGTTTTAAAACTACATAGTTTTATTTAATGCCAGAGATTTCATTTTGGTCTCATAGTAAATTTAAGTAATTTTTNTAGTCAGAAATTTGTTTTCAGAAATGAAATTTATTTGTATAAAATTTGGAGATTGTAAATCATTAAAAATATAATGCCAGCANTTTTTAAATAAGATACATGTATAAGTTATTTTCCCCTTGGTAACTCCATATTTGCCAAGGCTGCTATGCCCCATGAATTCATCTTTGATTGGGAAAGCTGTTTTCTCTTGATGGGCTTTTTTTCAGCATGTGGTAGGACAATACAACTTGGACATATTTTTATTAAGTAGTTTTCGGGCATGGTGTGTCTCCGGGTGGAAGAGATGTACCTAGAAATGTGTAAGATAAGACAGACCAACAAGTCAGAAGGCTGATTTCTGCAGATTATTTTCGGTATATCTCAAGAAGGCAAGAAATTATTGAGGGCAGTGATATACAGTGGGCTGTGTGTGCAATTCACCATGATTATGGCAACTTAGCTATTGTTTCACTGTATAGCAATTTTGCCTATCCCATTTCCTGCCTGCGTTCTTCCCTCATTGTCTCTTAAAATGAACAAACCAAGATTCAGTATAGGAAGCCTCATGTGAATGTTTTTTTTGACAATGAGAAATGTTTGGACAGACAAAATCAAAGAAAAATTTATGTAGTGAAACACAGAAAATAAATTAGAGTTGGCAGCAGAAGAATTTGTGTGAGTTCGAAATTAAAAATATCTGCAAAAATAGCCTCTCTGTCTTCTAAATCTGCAAAATAGTCATCCTGGAGATTAGGGCTAACCATCCTTTTTCTCCACATCTAAAATTATGCATTCAAAACTTGGCTAAATTACCCGAAAGATGACAAACTCAATGAGGAATGAGAAACAGAACCTGAGGGACCTAAAGTATTTAATATGAGGAAGATCGTGTTATTCATGTTTAAGATGTAATGAAGGGGAAAAACCCATTGATTGTTTAATACTGGAATGGCAGAAGCTGTGACAGAGAAGAAAGGGGGGGAGGTGATTTTACGAAAGTGTGAATTACTGGAGGACTGCTGGATGGAGCCTGACTTTGTATTTAGTGTT
>VYZQ01032401.1:47196-86190 GCA_013400655.1 Mystacornis crossleyi | reverse complement strand
GTCTTTGCTCCAAGGCAGTCACACTGTGAGAAAAAATAAAGGCCTTGTAAGTAAATTTTGACAGTGAGGAAGTGTTTTATATTGTTCTCGGTTGAATGTTATTATTACTGTGATCCTCTTTGCACTCACATTGTGCCTGAACTGGTAATATGCAGACATCAAAACTCTCTGTTTTTCAGATGGAACATAGTAAAAACACATTTTCATTCACCATTTTTGCAAAAGACCACATAAAATAATTTCATCTTCTCTCAAATGTGTGGCAACTTAAGCAGTTTTAATTTATAAATAACTCATTCCTGTAGTTTCTTGAGAGAAGTCCATTAATTTTTCGGAGGATAATTTGTTGTGATATTCTATTCCCTTTTTCTTGAAGCAGTGGCCATCTCTGCTGTTGCATGAATTGGAGCACGTGGTGTTTCAATCTCTCCGCTCATTTTCAAAATAGTGCATGCTAGAAAACTGGCATTATCAGATGACTGCCATAACTGATGCTTCTATCATGAAGAAGAAAAAGTTAACAATAAGAACGGAATATGTGCAATGTCAAACAGGGTTGTGAGTGAACATAACAAACCATGTTTTTTTAGCTGATGAGGTTGTGGAGGTCATATATTGTGCCAACATGAAGAATTTCAGCTAGTAAAGGCAGTCTGAGACTGTTTGAATGTAACTCGTAATTTAAAACTTGGCCATATGTGATATGAAATACAAATATTTATGCAGACTTTTAAAAAGTGGACAAATAAGGTGTGGTGGAATTCAGATTTTTTTTTTTTTTTTTTACTTGGACAGATTTTATCAAGTACCTGAATGTGATCATGGTAACATTTCACAAAATATGATGGCGATAATATTTAGCAAAATGTGCAGCAACAGGCTTCAACTCTGCGTTGCGCACTGAAAATGAAGAAATGAGTTTTTAGTAGTTTTTTTTTAAATGGTCACTGTGGCTCTTGTAAGGGGCTCTAAAAGAAAGCCCTCTTGATTCTGTCTTGGGAAATAATGTCTTCAAATCTCATCAGCTTGTGTTTCTTTGCCATCCACCATTTCATTCACAGCAGCTTCAATTCTGTTCTCTTTCAGTTGATGCAGTCATTTGGTGCTACTTCATCCTTGAACAAGTCTGCTGCATTTTATCTTCTCTGCTTGTCTGAACACATTCTTCTTCTCTATTAGTTCAGGCAGTAGTAGGAACTCACCCATCAGGACCTTCCCTTGTGGAGTCTGTTTTGCATTATATTCCCTGCTCAGCACAGGAATGGATTGTTTGACTCCTATCTTGGTAAGAAAACAGAGACCAAGTAAAATGTATGTGATAAAAAAATCAGTTGAGCAGAACCCTGGGGAAATAGTGTGGAAAATAGGTAGGAAGAATGGAAACACCGGTTGAACAAGAGGAATGTGTATGAAGGCTGAGCAGAGCATCTATATTTATAGTTTGATAGCACTGGATGAGAAACTATCGTATGATTGCTTTGCAAAGGTATAATAGAGGGAAGAAAAGTGAATAGTAAGGCCTTCTTAGGTGAAATGTGTATATATGAAAGTATTCAGTGAAGAAATGAAGATAAAAGAATCCTATGGGTGTAAAATATGTATATATATGTGTGTGTGTGTGTAGTTTCACTGTCACATAGAAAAAGAAGTGAACTGTATATTATAATGTTACTCTTTCATTTATTTTATGTGCATTATTCAGCTGAACAAGAACCAAGAATCAATTAAAGTTCATGTCTAAAAATCATTTAAGACTATATAAAGGAGCTATGATTCCATTTTCCAAAAATAAAACTTTGTATTTCAGATGAACAAACATCTAATTCAGTTCTTTCTCTCTTTCTGAAAAGTACTTGAGAACATAAAGGAAAAAAATAACTTGAAAAAATTTTGCAGCCAAAAAATGTGAGCAATAACAGATGAGCAGAAAGGCAAAGACAAGGATGAAAGATCAGAGTCTAAAGGAATTTAAAGTCAAAAGGAATGTGTATGAGAGGAGTTCTTGCTGTAATTAACAAAAGACATTCATAAGTGTTTTAGTGTTGTTAAATAGTAATGGGAATACTACACAACATGAATGCTACAGATAAATTGTAAAATTTCAGGGATCTGGTTTATATATTTTATCACAACTAAGAAAGTGTTCAGAACAACTGGCAAGATAATTTCCATTGTATTAACTCATATGTTGTATTTCAGGTTTTTCAAAATATATTTATGGTGCAAGCTTCCAAATAATCACAGGATGCCTGAGGTTGGAAAGCACCTGAGCAGCAATGGATGCCACAAGCAAGGTCACCCAGAGCTGATTGTCCAGAACTGTATCTAGATGGCTTTGCAATAGCTCCACGGATGGAGACTCCACAACTGCTCTGGGCAACCTGTGCCAGAGGAAAAGCTTTTTCCTGTTTTTTTCAGAGGGACTCTCCAGTGTTTTATTTCATGCCCACTGCATCTTCTCCTGACACTGGACACACTGAAAACAACCTGGCTGTGTCCTCTGTACACTTTCCCTTCAGTTATTGGTACGCATTGACAAGATTCCTGAGCCTTCTCTTCTCCATACTGAACTGTACCAGCTCTTTCAGCCTCTTATGGAGAGATGCTCTAGTCTTTGAATCATATTCATGGTCTTTTGCTGGATTCTCTCATTATGTGCATGTCTCTCGGACTGTGGAGACCAGAACTGGAACTGGTGCTTGAAATAAGGCATAACCATCTCTTTAGTCTTGAAACATGTTTCTCTCATTGATGAGAAGGATTTCATTTGTTGTTCAATACTGGAAATATGTTGTACTTTAGATGTTTAGTCTTTTACATCTAGAAGATGCCTCATCTCAGTATGAGACACAGAACTGAGGAAGGTGATTCTTGAAGGGGCAAAAGAACCCTTAAAGAGGAAAATATAACTGCACCAATGATCTGTTTTGATGTTCACTTCAATCTCCTTCACCAGAATTTTTTATACTGATTACTGACAATCAAAGATTTCTTTCTGATAAATTACACTCCCCCCACCCCAAGCCGCTTTCCTGGAACCAGAGCAATTGGGAGGGTTTATGTTCACCTTCATCTTTGTTAACCTGACATATTGCAGAGAAAATAGGAAAGTCAGAAAAGTCAGAAATCAAAATTTATTTTACCTTTTATCATACTTTAAGCTTCTTTTCTACTTTTAATAAATAAGAAAACACATTTTAGAAGATGGTTTGAACATAGTTAAGAAAGTAAACCTTAGTAAACATAGTTGAAAGTAAAACCTTTTTATTTTCTAATGATACCAATTTCATGCTGTATGTCTAGAACATTGTCTTTCAGAGAAACCCCTAAGCACTCCCAGTAAAACAGCTCTATTTAGAACTCATTCTGTTTACTCAGACATGGCACTGGGGTATAATGAGTTTTGGTATTTGAGCAGTAGGAAGCAGCAATATGTTACATTTAGGAAAGAAGGGGAGGAGGGACTTTTCCCCATGAAATTTCTAGGACCATTTAAGTGGATAGAATGTAATTAATTGCTAAACTGGAATTTAACTAAAGGAGTGGAACTAACTATTTCTTACTTGCCAAAACAAACTAAAAAGCCAAACAGAAACACCATGGTGTCTTTCCTGACAACGGGTGAGGATTTGAAATGTAAATCATGTTCAATTGATTTAGTGGCTAGAATTTAAAATGTTAATCCTTGATACTTGTTATTTTGAGTTTTCTTTTATTCTAAATGGGAACCAGTCACTTTCATGACTGGAACAGCCACAAATACAGTTGATCTTGGCTGCCTGAGAGAGCATCTTTCTCAACAGTCAGGGCTGCTATATTTCTCTAAAAAAAAACCCCCAAAACAAACAAACAAACAAAAAAACCCAACAAAAACAAAACAAAACAAAAAACCCAAACAAACAAACAAAAAAGACCCTTTTCTATGTTGTGCAGAGAAATCACTCTATGGCCTAGAAATCTGGGTTCATATTAAAAACAAAATATCTTTCAAAAAAACCCCTATGCCAAACTTGCTTTTGTAATCAGCCATCAATTACTTCATAAGTCTCTCCTTTCTTTATTTGCCAGTGAATTTCTCTGATATGTTCCCAGGTTGATTATTTCTTAAAGAAACGAAAACAAAGAAAGAATTTTGTTTTGTTGTTCTAAGAATTGCTGTTCTGACAATCTCACTGCTATTTAGACTATACTAATGATTAATCCACAGCTATATAGTCTTTGTTGGTTTTACAAATTATTTTGAACATTTTGTTTATATGAACTAGAACTCCTTTTTCCACCTGAAATTGCAAGGCTTGCCTCTGTCAGAAACATAATAGAGTGTTAGACAGTTGAAAAAAGTGCCTTTAAGATTTGGAAATACAGTTAAACTTCTCTTAGAACGGTGAGGGTGTGGAATAGGAGAAACCTTGAGAGGTTGGTTAGTGAAAAGTCATGTAGGCTATTAGCAGAAAAGAGTGAAAATAGAAAAAAAGAGTACTGAAAGTTTCTTGAGTGATAAAAATGGTAACATTTCTTTGAACTACCAAAATATCTTTCTTTGAAATACCAAAAATATCCAGCAAACTGTCATTCTGTGGAAGTTATAGTTTAAGAAAATTGTTCACTTGTTCAGTCTCATTTAGTCTGAGGGTGACTTAAGCACTTGAACAAATTGCCAAAAAAGGTTGTGAAGTCTTTCTCCTTGAAAATACTCAAAAGCCATCTGCACACAATCCTAAGCAACTGTCTCTAAGTGTCCCTGCTTGAGCAGGGAAGCTGGAGCACACGACCCACAGAGGTCCCTTCTAACCTCAACTACTCTGTGATTCCTGGTGCTGGTACTTCCAAGAATGAGATGATTCTGTTATCTTCTGGAAAAATAAAGATTTCCTACCTGTGCACCTGCTCTTCAGCATCAGGTTACTGATAGTTTTTGTTATTTCATTGACTTGCTAGTGATAAAAGAGGAGGAAAGTAAGGTGAAATCTAAGTAAAGACCAGCCATTGAATAAAGACAGGGGACATCTGAAATTAATTGACTAGTTCTTTATTCTGTACTTGTCAATGTTCTCCTGTGACCACAACAAAATCCTTTAAATCCAGGGACACTTCAGTTTCCCAAACTGTGAAATGGTTCAAATGTCATGTAGTAATAATCTTATCTATTCATACAATTTCAGTTCAAATTAGAAATTTTAATTTCCATTTAGGGGTGATTAATGTAACTTAACTGCTAGCAGAAAATGCTGTGGAAGAACCAATCCTTTCTTTTTGGAGGTTGTGTGCTGAAGGACAATATTACGTGCAATAGCTTTTGAAAATACCACAGATGAGATTGTTTTCCTATTGATAGAAATCCAGCATGAGCTTTTCTTAGAAAAGTAAATAAATAACTAACTGCAGATGACTAAACTGTGAATTGAAATGCTGGAGGACTATGGGAATTAGGATACACAAGAGTAGTGGTGTATTTTATGTTGATGTAAACAATTTATGCTTTGGTGAATTAATGCTTTGGTTACGAAAAAAGCTAGTTAAGTGTTGGGGCTCCCCCCCCCACCCCCCGGGGGGCTGGGCCTTGGGAGTGAAAGCATGGTTACACGGGGTTTCCAGACCCTCTGTTCCCTGGTCACATGTACCCAAATCCTGTCCCCACTGGCTTTTTCATGTTCCCCTGCCCCGGGAATACTGGGGTTTTTCCCAGGGGTAGTCAGTCTGGTCCAGGCCCCCATGCCATGGCAGCTGGGAAAAAATAAAGATCAATGAACATCCATGAAAATATCATCTCCTTGATTCTTCCACGGGCCAAGGCTGCCTTCAGGGAAGGTTGTGGGGACCCCCCTGCAGCAGTTAAATATGCTAAAGAAGGTTTTGTATATATGTAGTTGTAATAAAACCCCACAGAATTACAGAATAACAGAATGCTTTAGTTTAGAAGGGACTATGGAGGTCATTTGGTCCAACTTCCTCTGCTTAGGCAAGGTCACACAGAAGTAGTTGCTCAGGACTGTGTCCGGATGGTTTTTGAATACCTCCAAGGAGAAAAAAATCCCTACTCTCCCTGGGCAACCTGTGCCAGTGCTCAGTCACCTTCACAGTGAATAAAAGTGTTTCCTGACGTTCAGGTGGAACCTCCTTGGCACCTTGGCAGGTGGTTAAAACACCACACATCCACTCGTCCTCTCCTCCATGCAGTGGGATGAGGGAGAGAACTGAAAGAAAAAAAAAATGTAAAATTCATGGGATGAGATAAATACAGCTTAATAGGACAGAAAAGAAACAGATAATAATAGTGATAAAAGAATTAGAGTATAAAAATCAAATGATGCACAATGTAACTGCTCCCCACCTGCTCTCTGGTGCCCAGCCAGTCCCTGAATAGCAGCCCCATGGGCAACATTTCCCTGCTTTATATAATGAGTGTGATGCCATATGGTACGGAGTATCCTTTTGGTCAGCTGGGTTCAGCTGTACCAGCTGTGTCTCCTCCCAGCAGCTTCCTCTGTTCCCTGGTCTGCTGGCTGGTGGGGCGGGTGAGAAGCTGAAAAGTCTTTGACACAGAGTAAGTAAGCACAGCTTAGCAACAACAAAAGCATTAGTGTGGTATCAAGATTATTCTCATCCTAAATTCAAAACACAGCACTGTCACAGATACTAAGAAGAAAATTAACTCAGATTAAACCAGGAAACCATGTTTCAGTTTGCGTCCATTGTCCCTTCTGTCACTAGGCAACACCTGACAGTCCTCAGTGCATCTTCCCTTCTTTTTTTTATGCACTGATAGGATTTCCCAAAGCCGCCTCTTCTCCAATCTGAACAGTCCTTGTTAAACTTGCCTCATAGGAGAGATGCTTAATCTCTTAATCATTTTCATGGTCATTTGCTGGAATCTGTCCAGTATCTCCACGGCTCCAACAGATCTATTTAGCAGTACATTTTTTTTTTCTAAGTATACTAATCGTTAGTCCAAGAACATTAACCCTTTACTCCTAATTGCCTGTGTCAGTAATTTTTCAACATAATTTTGAATTAAGAAATGAATAATCCATATGACGCTAAAACTTAATGAGATTATTAAAACAGGTGGTGTGGATTTATCTGCAACATACCATGTCAACCAAACTAATATTCTTTCTGAAAGGATAACTGAAATCCTGAAAATTGGAAAACATCAGTCAGTAAGAACATATTCCAGTAGCTTTTCAGTACTATCCAAGTTACGGTGATCATGATATTCTCTGAGCCCTCTTTTCTCTTATACAGTATCTAGTGGTCATCAAGGTCTTTGGAGTCCTCCAGGCTTTGTTTATACAGGCATTCTCTGTAAATTATCCTGTGTGATAGGACAGTAAATCCCTCATAAGAGCTGTAGGAACCACAAAGACTATCTCAAATGTCAACCCTTAAACAAATTTCTTCCGCTAAGAATGTTAATACAGTTCCCCATAGAATCCCTACCACTTATAAGCCTGAGTATATAACCATGGAGAAAACTTATAAGAGGTATGTATATAGTTGCAATTACATGTTTTTAAAGGATGTGTGCTTTTACAGAAGGGTTGAATGAAATATTAAGTAAGTTTTTAACAAATTTCTGTGTTTCAAAGCAATATGTCATCTCTCGGAAGCAGAGGGAAGTACCAGACACAACATTTAAATACAGAAGGCAGCAAAATGAGGATACCAAAAGTATATCAAGCTTTCTTATTTGCCCAGATAGATTTAAATAACTTCTGCAAACACTAGACTAGATTGTTTTCATTTGTTTTCAATTACCAAAGTTATCTGCCCTAATGTTTACATTTTACATTTACAGTTTGCATTTTTTTACATTTTCTTCTGTTAACACAACCTTTTATTTTACCTGAAGCTGTACACTATTTCAATTTTAAGGTTTTTTTTTTTTTTTTTTTTTTTTTCACTAAGTAGTGCAGTTTTTTTTTTTTTTTTTTTTTTTTTTTTTTTTTTTAAGTGTGCTGGCAGACTGCTCCATTTAATTCATACCCTCTGGGTGACTTCCTAGAAGAGCACTATCTAAAATTTTTGTTACAAACAACAGTTCTGGTATAATTTTCCTGGCTCTTCCTTGTGGCTAATAATGATGATGCTTCCTTATGCTATACTGAACACAAAGTATTTAATTTATTTCATACCTATTTTTAATGATGCTCATTTCTGAAACCAGACATCATTTTTTTTTCTCAGAAATCTCCAGCATTTCATATTCAGCAACAGGGGCGTTGTTCTAGATACTGAATGTTCTTCTATCTTTAGATTTTATTTTCTTTAAGTTCCTGGCTCATTTCTAGTCCTTAGTCAGGAGTTTGTTTGAAAATTACTTCATGGTTAAATTGCCTAAGGTAGTAATACTGTTCCGAAAGTACTTTCTTTGTCAGTGCCATGTCACTGAGGAAGAAAAAAAAAAGTAACATGGTATTATAAAACTTTGATTCTGTATTTGGTATTGTTCTCTGCAATTTTCTGACTGAGTCTTATAGAAGCCAATTTAATAATGATCATTCAATTTTTTTTTAATGAACAGTATTCACTTCTACTTATATTTATATATAAATATATGCTTTTATATATTCTTATATAACCTCCACTAGAGATATGTCATCATGAGTAGCTGAGGCAAAGCTGCAACATTAGTACTTTATAATTCTGTCATTGTCTTAGATCATCAGTACTTTACAAATTGTGAGTTATGTCGTTACAGACATTGTATGTCTTTGAGTTTTCCAAGACGCTTGTGATTTTAGTGGTTATTGCTGATAACCTAGGAGCAGTCTTTGCTCAAGGATGACTTTGGCTATTGATATTTTGTTGGAAGACTTTGCCGTTAATGTTTAAACAAAGCTTGAGGCAATGCGATGTGTTAAAACTTTCCACCTTAATGTGGCTGCAGTCATCTGGAAAACTGTGCTTGAGCAGGGCTGTGCTTGGGAGCTGCTATGTGGCTACTGCGAGGCTCTGGCTCATCAGTGATGCGGGGTCTAGGAGTTAGACAATCAGAGAGCAGAATGGACATGATGTATATCAAAAGAGGAGGTATGTTGATGCCTTAGGATTTCAGCTTTTATGTTTTTCATATCCTGTAATTCCTTAGTGTGTAACTCTAAACTAACACAGGATTAATAAACCTAAATACAAGTTTAGCTACTGGTCTCCCATTTTGGTCAAACAAAACAATTCCTCTCTAACCTGAAATTCAAGGACACCTTACTGTCTCAGGTCCCAAAAAATGGAAACAGAAGTGGGTGTCATGGGTTGACATCCCTTCCTGCTCTTCAGGTTTTTCTTCCTTTTGGGTCTGTTTCCTGGAGGAAGTGGTTTGCAGCAACAGGTGCTGTAATTTCCTCCAGAACTGGACAGAACCAATCAATTAACTAATTTGAATATCGACAGCTCTATTGAGCCACTTAGAGAAGGGGTACGCCCTGTGAATTCAGATTAAAAGGAGATGAAGGGCGGGAATCTCTCTCTTGCTCTTCCGGCGAAGAGAGAGGTAACAGAGAGCCCGCTCAGCCCCCTGAGGGGGACTGGGCCGGCCCGGGGAGGGGGGCCTGGCTGGACCCTGCCTGCGCCGACAGATGTAGGCCTGGTGGGAGGCCAGGCTGGGCCATGGTCCAGCTCTGCTGCAGGGCCATGGCCTTCACCTTCCTCCCCTCAGCTCCAGGTGTTGGGGTCGGAACCTACAGCNGGGTTTATCCTGGAGATAGATGAAGAGAACTTTTGTTTTTCTGGAAGTGCTTGTCCTTAAAATTATACCCCCTGCAGCTAAAGGTGAATCCTTGAACATGATTGTGGGGAAATCTGTGATCAAGGAAAAGGAACTCGCACATGTCAGCAGAAAACCACCCCAGACGGCGGATGTGCTGTGACGTGGATGCCATAAGAAGATTGTTCTTGTGGAAAAGTTCCATAGCTGAGCAAAAGAGACTTCTCTCACTCAGTGGACTGATATAATATTGTTATAGAGGGGCAAACCGGCTGAATTGATTTTAAGTTTGTGTCTTTACATTACAGGTGGATGGAGGTGGTGTTGAAGAGAAAGGGGGTTAATTTGCTTTAATTCCTTTTTATTCCATTTTACTTTTAGTTGTAGTAATAAACTTCATTATATTCTTTAAAGTTTGGTGCCTGCTTTGTACTCCTCCCTGTTCTTATCTCACAGAAAGGGAAAATGTGAATCAAACCAACTGCAGTGGGTTAGGGTGGAGCAAATTTGGGGTAAATGACTTAATTACCGGAAGCTGTAATTGGAATATTAACCCCCGATATGCAAATGGACCAAACTTAAAAAAGTATGAAAACCCGTGACCCTGTCATCTATTTTTGCTGTAGCCCCTGGGGGCTTTGACTGCCCAAAGTGTACCTGAAGGCCTTTCAATAAATATAACTGCTTTTATTCTCTTAATTTTGTCTACCCTCTGTTTTTAGGTAGTCCCTCCAAGACATCAGTGAGAGCACTTTGACAGTACTGGAAGGAGAACAATGAGTGACAAGGTACGGAAATTTGCATGGGAAATCAGAAAAGAGGTAGAAACTGAGGAACAGTAAGTATTCTAAGCACCAGCAATAGTCATTCTATTTCTTTAGACAGATGTTAATTGTTTTACAGAGTGCAAAATAACTTTGAAAAAAGATTCAGTATAAAATTGCATCCCATTTTTTAATCTGACAGGTTATTGATACATCAATAACATAAAAAATTTTTTTTCCTTGTTCTGTCTTCTCTGATTGTGACTCCTTTTCTTATTCTGGGGGGATTATGACCTTGCTCCGAAAGAGCTTGCTAAAGTGATCAAAAAGTAACCTGACAACAGCTATTTTCATCCTATCCTGATGGGTTGGATCAGATTGATAAAAGGACTGATGAGTGCTAGAGTACCTTCAAAAAAAGCTTCAAAAATATGCAAATAAAAAAATGACATAGGGAGGAAGGAGAATAAGCAGTAGCAAATATTGAACTCTCAGATTCAACAGTCTGAATCTAAACTCTAACTATGAAATAAAAAATAGAGTTTCGTTTGGGGAAAATTATAGAATTTTTTTATAGTTCAGTGTTATAACCCATTGAAAGATACATCTATAACAAGATTTTTATTAGAATACATGCTCTAGACCACAAGAAAAAAAAAAGTATTACATTTAATTTTCTTTCATCTTTGATAAATCTTAATACCAAACATCTTGCAACGTTCACTTTGTGTTCATTATATAACTAACTTAAAACACTGAAATAAACCAATTGTGCTGATATTTATCAGTTCACTCTTTGCCTGTCCCTCGATATCAGACATATATTTCCAGAGCACGAAATTTTTTTGATGCCTAAGTGAGGTGGAATTTATAAATGAGAGAGCATCTACTCTGCTCTCACAACTGAATTATGATGTTATTCCCAACAGAGAGTTCATCTGAACCATGCTGTAGAATGGCCCTTTAAGTGCTCAGGTCAGAAGGAGGAGTTTGCTGTTTCTTACAGAATAAAGCTGACACTGAAGACTCACGTAACATATCACAGGGTAAGGTAGGGTAGATTCTCTCTTTCCACGATTGTTCAAGAAATCTTACTGATGGTTCTCCATGGTGTGCTTTTGTTGCTCATGTTGGAATATTTGCATAATGTGTGTGGACGTATTATTGGTAGCATCTTGAAAAAAGAAGGTTGCAGAAATAGGGGAAAGGTAGTTAAATTTGGAGTAAAATTATGATATTCCACGCTAAACCTGGAAGTTGGCTGGCTTTCCATAGCCCCTGGGAGCTACCGTGATCACTTTGGCTTGCTTCTCTTGGACTTATTTTTACAGTGTGTTTTTCAACTTGTAATGGTCTGAAATGGTCAAAATGGCCCTACTTTAGTGGTCCAAAGGAATTGTAAGGGTACTGAAGCCACCAAAACATTTTTGTACTTCTTTCTATCATAGACTCAGTTTTAGAGAAGATTAAAGGGATAGTTTCTGGTGCTGCTGTGCAACACCTGTAAAAGGCCTTCACTGATACCTCATCTGTAAAAAATCTGTATGATTTTTTGAGGTGATGTTTAAATGTTATGTCTCCTTGATCTATGAAAATTTTTAGGAACCATACTGGTTGGTTCCGATGGAAACATGGAAAATAAAGGGTTATTTACAAGCAGATTGTGTATCATTCTAACACTGAGGTTTGGAAGGTTTATTATAATTGCTAATTGTTTTCGTCCATAAAAAAAGTGGATTAGTACACTACATGCAGTCAAAATAGATGAAACAGCGGGACACATTTCATTTAGTAGCTTTTTAATGTCAAAATATGTGAGTTTTTCTTTCATTCTAGTATTTCTTGCTGAGACAGAGATGATACCAAATTTTGGAATAGTCTTTAATAACAGTCCTTCACTTACTTTCTTTGCACATAAATGAAAAGTAAGTAGGAAATAGATCTTGCTTGTACAGTGATAATTTAAAATTGTCTCCTAATCAAGCTTCTCATATTTTAATCTCAGTTTTCACTTACCCCTGTGGTAGTTCTAGCAAAATCATTCATGTTTGAATGAAAGTTTAACTTTTAAGAGAGGATAATAATCCCTAGAATAATATGAAGCTGAGTCAGGGGCGGTTTATGTTAAAAATCAGTAAAAAATATTTCACCCAGAGGATGGTTGGGCACTGGAACAGGCTTTCCCGGGAATTGGTCACAGCACCAAGCCTGACAGAGCTCAAGAGGCGTTTGGCAGCACTCTCAGGCACATGGTGCGATTTTTGGGGTGTCATGTGCAGGCCAGAAGTTGGATTCAGTGATACTGATGTGTCCCTTCCAACTCAGGATATTTTATGACTCTGTGATTTGAAACTTCAAGTTAACACAATTTATCACATAATTAAAAAGTGAAATGAAGATTTTTACGGTTTTTTTATATCATCAGTGTGAAATGACTACTAAATAAGTTTTGCCATTTCTTAAAATTTTTAAAGCTTAAACATTTTTTAATAATTCTTTAATTCAATCATTATAGACCTGTATTTTTAGAAAAACTTAAAGCTTATTTTTTAGAAAGAATTTTTGGAATTCAAACATATTCTTGAGATGTTCTTTCCACTTCTGTACTCAGTAAATTTTTTCCATTAACTTCGACTAGCCAAATGCTGAAGCAGAATAAGCTTATATTTAAAAGGTTTTCTTAATGAAATCACACTTTATATGAAATCACTCTTTATATGAAAAAAAATCTTAGACTTTTATAATCAATTTTTCTTACAGTAGGGAAAAAATGTAGGAGAAAGACATGTTTATATAACAAGATTTAAAGATTAAATTATATAGATGGAGGCATAATTACATGTGTGACCTGCATAAATGCAAACTCAAGAGTAACAGAACCCCCGTGCTAAATAGGAGCCTATGGTCAGTTACTTAATAGTCACTTCTTTTAAAAGAAATAGTTCTTTCTATAAAAACCCAATATAAAAAATTTTAAATAAATTATGTTTCCTTAGTTTCCATTATGCCTAGTGCTACGGTGACCCTTGTCACCAAAGTACAATTTGAAAAGTAATTAATTTCATAATATTTATTTATTAAATTTTCAGGATACTATTTGATGGTGAGGTGGAAAGAAACCAAGGACAGGGGTTTTTTAAAGTCTTCATTCACTTTCCTTTTCACTTACAGTTTTGATGGTTGTTATGAGCATAAATTAATACTTAGCTCCAAGGTAGAATTTGTTCCCTTAAGAAATGGTAAGGGTCATAAAAAATATACCAATTTTTGCTTAGCTTCAACTAACCTAGCACTTTAGAAACACTCATTGTGGAATCTATTCTCTTGAATGCTGTGTGTCAGGAAACATATCACTGTTATACGTATAAGCTTTAAACATTAGCTTTCCCTTAGGGCCTGTTTCCAATACTTTATTCATGTAGATTTTTAAGTAACTTGCTCAGCACTCGTTTCAGTGTTACAAGGAATAGATTATACTTTGGCTTACTGCTGCTCTTGGGGTTTTTGTGCTGAATAACGAACCTAACAGAAATATTCCTTTTGTAATGGACACTGGTAATGTATTATTAAACTCAGACCAAGGTGGTGTGAAAAGAAGGAAATACTGTCAAGAAATGAGGAATAAGATGAACAAAAAAAAAGTACCTGTGCATTTATTTTAACATACATATACATATATACGTGTGTGTAAGTGAAAGTATGATAGCTGTTTACTATTGAGAAATAACAAATATAATGTAGCATTTCAGTACTAGTTGAAATAAAATGTAGTCATTTCCATACATTTTCAACAGCATAGTAAATCAACACCATGGAATATTTTGTAGGAAAGCAGGATGCCAAGTGAATATTTCAAGGACTATGAACTAAAATGCAGCATCAAAACATGTAATTTCTTTAAAAACTACCATTAGTTCTGTACAGCAACGATACATCTGCAAGATTTTCATTAACCCTTTCTTCATGTGATCAGAAACATTTAGAATTTGAAATCCCAAATATTTTCCTGGAAAAATCATTCTGAACTTCCCAACACATTGCTCCTGCTTGCCCGTGCTCATAGCCTTCAGAGATTTACCGCCTAGTATCTTGTAGAAACATACCTAGCACTGGTATTTTCTTTTTGTTACTGGCTGTATCTCAGCATCTACATCAGACTGTCACCATGGTTTTTTGTACTTCAGTCCCGTCTCGTTCTTCTCTGAAAGATGTCCTCTTGATCCTTTGTCGGAGAGAGGTTCATTCTTTCTCCTCAGCTTTCTCTTTGGCCTGTATTTTCCTGTCTCCTTCCAGCTTTAGTAGGACTGTAGTACATACCAATAAAGCTTTCATAATGACTCTTAAATCCTGTCCCCTCACAGAAGACAATAAACAGTGTCATTATGTTGGCTTTTTCAAAACTTTTCAGTTCCTTCTAGTTAATGTGTTTGATGGAGAATATGTGGTTGCCATTTCTGTCCATCTTTCTCATTTCAGCATCCTCTAAGTGTATCCTGTACATAAACTTCCTAAGAAAAATAAAAATTTGAGGTCTATTTAGACATACTCCTCCCCAGCTCCTATTTCAGGGAGTTTGTGCAGATGCCTCAGTCTCTTTCTGCTTCCTTTCTTCCTTTACAAGTATCAGAACTTACTCACTTCTTCATCTCTTCAGTTTTTGGTCTGTTATTTGGTAATTTAAGCTCAGATTGGCTAGACTGCCTTCAAAAAAATTAGAAAATGTTTCCCTGAAATGCCTTTATGCTAATTATCATGGGCACCAATGATTTGACAGTACAGTATTGGCTGCTTCACCCTGCCAGAGAGATATGTCAAGGAATGGAGCAACTCTCCTACAAGGAAAGGCTGAGAAAATTTGTCTTGTTCAGCCTGGAAAAGTGAAGGCTTTGGGGGTGACCTAGTTGTGGCCTTCCAGTACCTGAAGAGAGCCTACAAGAAAGATGGAGAGAAACTGTTTACAAAAGCGTGTAGTGATGACAAGGGAGAATGGCTTCAAACTGAAAGAGCATAGGTTTAGAATAGATATCAGGAAGAGGTGTGAGGTTTGGGAAATAGGTTTCCCAAAGAAGTTTTGCACGTCCCATCGCTGGAAGTATTCAAGACCAGGTTGGATGGGGTTCTGAGCACCCTGGGCTAGTGAAAGTGTTGGAATTAGGTGATCTTTAAGGTCCCTTCCAACCCAAGCCATTCTATAATTCTGTGTTACAATGTTAAAACTTGCGTGCCCTAGAATGTGTAGGGATAACTTTTGCAGCAGTTGGGATGAGACAAACTGTCGAAACACACAGTATTCTGTGTGTAAATAATACTTGAAGAAAAAAAAAAAAGAAAAATAAAAGCTCTTAAAATACTGCTAGGAAAAAAGCCCTTAAAATATTACTGAAAGCTAATCAGCTCCACATCTACCTGGATTTTCACATGCAGGTGGATCCATACAATATTCAATTGGATTGGTGAATTGTGTAACTGAAATGGTAAAATATGCAAGTTCTCAAATACTTAAATAAGCAACACACAAAAGTGTGCTAGTTGATTAGTGAAATATGCAGCTTGAGCAGTAAACCATGTAATATGATTTGACAACTAGATGTATAAAAGAATTAGGCAGACAAACTGACTACTTTGTAAACTGTTGATATTTCAGTAAATACAAGTATAAAATTGTCACTTCGAAAGCTTTGATACATTGTTTTGCAATAATTTCAAAGACTGTAATGTCATGGGCATCTTAGCATTGATTTGAACTTAACTGTTGATCTAAGTAGACCATGTAGAAAACACACATAAAAAAAGAAAAAACAGTAAAATGAAAATTTTTCTCTTAATGTAAAAAGATTTCTCCTTTTCATTCTATTTCTGTATACAAGACTTCCAAGGTCCAATGAAATCAAAAATGCAATGGACTAAAGAAAAAACATAATAAAATTGGTAGAAATTTTCCCTATTTTCCAGGGAAATCTAAAGCCAAGCAATCAGTTTAATTTATCTCTTTAAATTTGAGAAAAATATTTTTAAGCTCAAGGGTTTTTGGATTTGTATGTTCTGTTCCCTTGATCGAGTCAAACATACTGTAATGAAGCTAATATTTTCTTAAATTCTCTTGGTAGTAAGAATTAATATTAGTTAATTATTTGATATTACTGTATGTAATAAATATTAATATTTATTACAAGCAGTAAGACTTCTTTCTGTAGGCGTTGATCCTGTTCAGCTCCTTGCATTTCGTGGTCTGCTGAGAAGGGAGAGTAAGAACTCTCTGGGTTGGGTCTTCTTTCTGCTTCTGATGGAGTTGTAGATTGTAGCAACTGTCATATTTCCCAGGGATGTAAAGTGGAGGAAAAGTGGTCACTGCTTTTTAAACTGATTAGTCAAAGTTTCAAAAGTGAAAGTGTATTTTGAAGTCTTGGCCTTTTTCTGATGCTAGTGTTAATTACAGATTTAGTAGCTTGTTTCTGTAGTCTCCTTAGTGCAGCGTTCCCCACCAATACATTTTCAGACATAAAATACTCTCAAAAAGCCTAAGGGTTAGAAACCTCAGTGTTAGGGAAAAAAAAAACTTTCAAAAAAATTCGAAGCACAAAATTTCTCTTTCAAAATACTTTCAAAAGAAACACAGTTCAGCTTTCTTTCCAAAATATATAAATATTTTACAGCAGCTTTTGAACTTATGAACTCTTAATAACATGAGAGCCCCTATTATGACACGTGGGATGCCTTTTTAACCTACCTTGTCAAATATACAATATATTGAAAAAAATGACAAACGCATTTTCAAATTTGCTTAAATAACAAACATTTTTCTGGTTTGGAATACTCACTGTCACCCAGCATAAACTCGCCTTGGCAGACTGCCATCTTCTTTTCCCTCCCTTACTCTAGTGACACACAGTTTCTTTGAAGTAAATAGCCCTCATGCAGTTAGGTTTCAATGTCACTAACTCTAATTATTTGTCTTTTCTACCTCTGTACCTAGATACCTCTAAATTACTGTCCTAATTTTAAAGAGGAATTTGTTAGACATGACCTTTACATCTCTTTGAGTAAACAGAAAGAATGATCTAAGAATAATTCAGAGCTATATTGTTAATGAGCTGGAAATGTCTTGCTAAGAAATATAAACAGATCATGTCCTTTGATTTTCGACTAAATTGCATGATGTGAAGCTTCAAAAGTCCTTTGTAGGCGTAAATAAAACGCTACTCTTCCAGAACATGCTGAAAAGTCACCATTCTTCTCTTTATTCCATGATATCACACAATAGTGCTAATGATTATTATGAATGTTTAACAGTTACTATTGTTTATAAATATCACCCTTGTATTAATGCTATTAATATTTATTTTGAGGACATTTGAATTTGTAAGCAAGAATTTTTCTGGTCGACCAGTGTAAAATAATAATACTTTGGTTTTTACTTTAAACAATTTCATTGTTTTCCATAAATAATGTGTTACATTTACTGAGTATTTCCCCAAGGAAAAGAAATGAGTGGAATGTAAATCTAACAGTCTGAATTAAGTCATTAGTCAGCATGTACATATTAAATGTATATGTTCATAAAATCCATAACATGCTTCCTTCCTTCAGTCAGACCAAATAATTTCTGATCTGTGCTGCTTATTTTTACCCAGTGTTTCCTATCCTATCTATGGACAACACAAAGAAGACAAATAAAGTTGGCTTACTTGGCTTGAAATACATAAAGATTTCAAGAAATAAATGTTCCTAAATAGTGCTTTTTGATCCTCTCTAGCATCAGGCCTTTAATCTGTAAGAGAGGAGCTGGCTCCTGCCAAAGGTGGTGAATTTTGCTGCATTCATGGTTCCTAATGCCGTGCCCTAGGTGCTTCTGCTAGATTGAGAAGGTCAGTTCAGAAAGTCAATTTCCCTTTGTGGCGTAACACTGTTCTCAGTAAGACTAGTCACCGTGCTGTTTGCTCCCACATTAGCGCATGGAAGATTTGAGTTCTGATGTTCTAGTATGGCTTAAACTGTTGGTTCTTATTCATTTTTGTATAGTCTTCAGAATACAATTATTTCTTATATATATAGTATTTCTTATCTATATAATTGGTATCAGAAGGCAGCAGGGACAATATCTGTGTGGGGTGTGAACAGGTTGATGCTCCACTCAGTGGTACAACTGAAAGAGGAGGTGGAAAGGTGAAGGAGTATCAGGACATCTGACAAGGATTGACTACTGGAGCTGCTTGGTACCAACCCTAAGGCAGGGTAGCAGCCCACTGCACCTCAGGAAGTGGACGATCCCCTGTGCTCTCCTCACAGGCAGTAGGGGACCTAAGAGGCAGGTCCCTGCTTGAGGCAGCAGACAAATCTCCCTTCCCACACCGGCTGCCCCTATGGAAAAGAGATGAAGCTCTGGAAACTGGAAGCCAGGAAGGTGATAAGATAGGTGAAAGACCATCTTGGAGGTTTCCTAGGGTAAGTCAGCCAACCCCATGTACTGAAGCTGGCTTTACAAAGCAAAAAAGAAGGGTATCATCAGAGATAATTCCCTTCTGAGAGGCACAACATACTGACAGGACACATCCATAGGGAATTTTGCTGCCTTCCTAAGGCATGGGTATGAGACTTTACTGGGAAACTCTCTGATCTGGTATGGTGCTCTGACTATTACTCTCTATTGTTTATCCAAGCTGGTAGTGATAAGACTGAAGAAAGAAACCCTAGGGAAATCAAAAGGGACATCAGGGCACTAGGGCATTTGGTCAAAGGAATAGGTACATGAGATGTGTTTTCAATTCCTTCGGGCTCAGGCAGGAACATTTAGAAGCCCACTACCCCAGCAGAAAAGAAATACTAGTACATTATGAGGGAGCTAAAGCTACTTCAGAAGTTGTTGCTTATGAAGCACAGTTCCTCTTGGTATCACAATTGTATGTGCTAAACTGGATGTGCAAAGGAAATACCTTCTCTGTCTTCCAAAGTAAATACTATGCATACTGGGTGCCTACATCCTACGAACTGGTTGGACATTGCTGCCTGATAGGAAGTAGAGAATAAATCTCCTTTGGTTTTGCTTTGCTTCACCCTTTGCCTTTTTTCTCCCCTCTCTCCCCCTCCCCTTTCCCTTCTTTGCCCCATTAAGCTTCCTTTATCATGACCCACTTGTGGTTTTCTAATCTTGAGTCCTATTGATGAGGTATGCAAGAGCAGCTTGGTGGGCACTTGGCAGCCAGACAAGGTTAATCCACCATGGTAACTTTTGAATAAAGTGAAAGACAGATGGTAGTCCTTGTCTAGGGACATGTAGACTTTGGTAGACTGCACAAATAAATCTTGGAGAGGTCCCAGTTTTTCAAAGCTCTGTGGTAAAAGAAGTCTTTAAAAAAAAAAAAATCTGCCTTGCAAAGATCATGTAAGTTTGCTGCAAATCCTTTTAAAATTTACCATAGAGAAATATTTAACAAAAAGAATTTTCATTTTCCTTTTTCTTTTTTCTATATCACATACTCATACAATGCTATGAATCTTTTGTCAAATCTATATATCAAGGTTTCTAAAACATACTAGTGACAGTGCTGAAATGCAGACTGTTTCATGGCAGCACGTTCCCTTTTTCCGTATTTGAGCTATTATCTGAGTGGATGGTTGGCTGTCTTCACGTGACCGGTTACCTTGAATGTGTGAATAATAAAAATAATAATGCAATCACCCGAATTTACCAGCCAGTTACTAATTGTATGTTTGTAATTAACCATTGTACACAAAAATAACTTCAGATAATTGGTGTACCCCTGTGGTTGAGGAACCTCAAGTGACATTGAGACAGGCTGTACGTGTCCCATAGATATGATCAAGGCCAAGACAAGGGTATAATGGGGTGCTGGGATGGGTCAGCATGGCTGTGGTGTGAGAGGGGCCTCTTTTGTGATGGTAAGGAGCAATGAGTCTGAGCAACGGCAGGAGAGCAAGGGAGCATTAAAACTGAAATTTCACCCTTACAGGGATGGGAGGCTGAGGCAAGGAGAGGATGAGAGGAACAAGTGACACCTGCAGCCTGCATGTGGCTTTCAGCACAAAGCAGGCAACTGCCCAAATGTCTTTGCCAGTCGTGACGGCACATTTGTAAAATGGTACTTGTGGCTCCTGCTGGCACACCTGGAACTTCAGTATGACAAAACCCAACAAACTCGGTAACCCTTTTCTACTGATTTTCACTGCAAGATATGGGCTGCTTCTGAAGTTATTTGGAATATAGTGTGGTGGTGACTTAGTCTAGTGAATAACTCCAAGTGACAGGATAGGAAGAAGCTTTGTAACTTTTCTTGAACTTCACCTGCTATATCTGCTTGCAATCCTCAAACCTTAGAATTCTTTGCTTGACACAGTATGCATTTTGTTTAAAAAGAGGCAGAATAAATGCAGGCATTAATTTGGGATGTCTGGCAACCTTCTTCATTGACTGTGCTAAAATGTAAGATAGAGAATACTTACAGCAACAATGTGATTATCTGCTAACAGTTTCATCCTCAATGGTAACTTCTTAATGTATACATATTAGGATCCCTTGAACACCACAACTGATACAATGAGTATAAATTATTTACATTTTTAAAATGCTAACAGCAAGACTATTTACCAAATTTAAAGAAAAGAAATTAAATAAAGAAATGTGAGTGATAACATTGTTCAACTTAGTTTTTCCTAAACTTTTTTGATCAGTTAAAAGATCATTTGTAAAAAAGAATTACAAGCTTAGGTAAAGGATAATATATTGTGCTAAGTGTAGGAAGCTCTAAATTAAAATTCATTACATTCAAATAGTGATTGTTGTAAATATTCATGTTTTAAAATCAGATGTCTGCACTTCTTCATTTTTCATCTCTTTAACCATATGTGCGTTAAAGATGTTGAGTAATTCATCCATCACTTGGCAAGTTTAGCAAACCTGTGTTTGCAAAATGTAGATCACAAGGCAAAAATATCAGCTGGGAGAGAAACATAGTCTTAATCATGCATTTGGTCATATTTTTTTTTTTCTTTATTGGCTTATTTTTAACACTTACTGGGTTAAAGATTTCTGCTAGGAAATCTCAAGTGTGGCATGATGATTTGATAAATGTTCTGTATTGAAGCTCAAAACATGGGTTTAGCAGTGCTTTAAAAGCCTGAGTCTTTACAGTCTTTGAGACACAAACTCCCTGAGTCCTGAAGCCTACGATGCCAGTTTTTCAGGATGATTGAAAATGCAAGATAGCAACAGTCTTCTTTTTGACATATTTTGTTAAATAATCCAAAGTACTTAGAATCTGTGTGTTAATTATGAAAAGAAGTTTTGGTATGGAGCTAGCAACCACCATGTGCATTTTTCAAGGAAAAAAATTAAAGTCTATGTTGCTTTTATGCACTTCCCTTCACTTTATTCAAATTACTTTAACTTCAAGAATGAGTCAGCAAGAGCTCTCTAATTTTGGTGATGGTATACACTCAAAGTTCTGCAGGATCTGAAGAAATGAGACAATGAGTACGGTATCTAATTTTTTAGTTAACTTACGAAAAATCATTTACAGTGATATGTCAAGATTTCTGTGTTAGACTGGAGAAGAAGTAAAAAGGAGTAAAGAAGTAAAAAGATGTAAAATTTGTCTGATCTAGTGAAGTTGGATGTAAATATTTCTAAGAAATGCAAAAAATAATAATGCTTTTTCAATACTGATTAATATGTGCCTCAAACAGGCCATAAGCATGAGGATGTTCCTCACAGACCAGAGCAGAGGATCTTTTTTTTCCCTCAAAAATACTAACAGTTATGCTCTTGGAGACCTTAGTAGTCATATTGTACTGCTAAAACAGTATATCTGTTTGCATGCATTTGTCTATATGTATACATACACACATGGTTACAAAAGCTTTGTCTTTCTCAGGAAAACAGAGGTTTGTTAGTAAATGTAACTTTAGGCTTAGGGGGTTGCCGATTCTTTTATTTTATGGAACAGTCCAGAAGAGATGCTTATTTACTAATCTCCCTCATCTATGGGTATGGTGTTTGGTGTACGTATTGCTTTAATATTGTCAAATGCCCTTAATGGGTAAAATTAGAGCTAAATACCTATGAAAAATCTTAGAGTTTGATTTTTGTCATCAAGCATTGAGCTCAGCTTCATAGAAACAGAGTCAGGACCTTAAGATATCAGAAACTGATATGCTAATGATGAGTAGGCATTGTGCCAGAACAGCTTAGCTAGAGACAAAAATGGTGCTGCCTTTGGCCTGCTTCACTAATGGAGTAGCTGTTTATACTCATTTCATGTTCAGCACATTTTTGCAGTGATTCTGAGCTCTGTTTATTAATATGGGGAAAAATACACTAGTTTGATTTAGCATGGTACTCTAGGAGGAAGTAAAAATTATCTTCAGTTATTCTTAACCTCTAATAAGGCCAAAGCAGTTACTCATGTCTTGTTCTTGAGAAAAATGGCTACACAGTTTATGGTTAAACTTAACAAGAAGTCTTTGTGATCATCTTTATGGTTCTTTAAAATGCAAAATTTGTTCTACAGTTATTTCTCGTGAATACTAATTATAACAATATACAAATACCTGCTTCATAGTTGGTAAACTCTAATGTAGTAAGTCTAGTTCTTGCTCCTTAACTTTACTAATGATTGTAAAAGCAGTGTTCCTATTTATTTGTAGCAGGATCTCCCTCACCTTCTGTAGATAAAAGAACCCTCTTGTTTTTAATTTGCTATCAAACACATTTTATTACTGCAGACTCATTAGTAAAATTAAACGTGCTATCTTTTGCTATTAAGTAAATTAGAATTAAATTATTTATAGGATAAGTAAATTAGGGCTCAAAAAGTGTGTCTTTGTCTGTGTTTTTGTGTGTGTACTCTGCTTCAAACTCACTCAGAGCAATAGGATTCATACCAAATCACAAAGTAAAGAGTAAACTAGGACAGATTAGAGAAGCACTTCTACTCGGGTGACAGCTAAGTAATCCTCACGTATGTCTTGTACAAATCTGAAGTCACATTTCCAACCTGAGAAAATTCTTTTAGATCTAAATGATAAAATGCTTCAAATCTCACCTCTATTTTTCTTCAGTACAACAAATAAACTTTGTGAATACTTGACTAAAGTTCTGGAAAAATAATCCATCTTATTTCTCTAAGGTGGAGATGGAATATAGTTTGATTTGTGTTTGAACATTTTGAAGTATCTAGAAGTGATGAAAAGAAAATTAATTGCAGTTGATCCATGGTATTCTGTCATTTATAATTAAATAACTACCTTCAGAACATATCGGTCTGAAGTAAGGGGTCTCTGTATGTTTTAATGTATTAAGTTTGAGAACTTTTACATGTGTTTGATTGTAGATTACTCTTTGGATCATTATGCTGTTTACTCTCCCTGAGACTACTCAAGTAAGAAAAGTCCATCAAAACGAGGCTGTGCAACTAATTAATTTTTTTGGTTCGTTGGCTGAATGAAACAATTGTGGAAACAATCACATTTAATGGTGTGGGTTTTCATGCTAAAAACAAAAATAAAAGGTTTAAATGTATTAAATATTTGATATTCTTGAAATAATTACTGTGTCGTTCAGTTATGCCCTAAAATTTTTTATTTTGTTTAATAAGTAGACCTTCTATGAACCTAATGGAGATATTTGATCCTCCTTCTTTTTATTGTAGTGGTGATAGTAAGAAGTTTGTTACTGTGTAGTGCATCATGTATGGCTTTTCAAAAGTAATTCAGCTCTATTTCCATAAAATATAATTTCTCTATATATTTTCTATATATTTTCTATTATTACAAAATGTTTGATGATACAATACCCTTATCATGCCACTGTCATTGTAATAACAAACATGATTTTCTTCTCTTATAGACCTTTTTTTCCTTCTTTAAAATGCAATTTTATTAATCAGAACTTTAATGTTTGGATTGCAGCATTGAGATATAATACATTAAAAACTTTTCCAGACAGCGTGAGTCATGCAGTAAAATATTTATTACTGTTTCCAGCACTTTTGGCAAAAACCTGAATTTTGAAAAATAAGTAATTATTTTACATACCTAATATATTGATGATACCGGTCTGTAAAATAGTTACAGGGTTGTGTGGATGTTACTTATATCTAGACACAATCTCTCCTGTATCATTCTCAGAGACAAGATGATTAAGCATGAACTAGGAGGTGGACTATGGTATAGACAGATAACTGGCTGAACATCTAGGCCCAGAGGGTTGTGGTCAGGAAGCTGATCTACTTGGAGGAGAGTTCCAAGTAATGTACCCCAGAGGCTGATAGCAAGCCTTACACTATTTAGCATCATCATTAGTGATGAGACAGAAGGAACCCTCAGCAAGTTTGCTGATGATACAAAACTGGGAGTCGAACTGATGGATCAGAGGGTGGTGCTGCCATCCAGAGGGACCTGAACAGCCTGGAGGAAAGGACTGACAGGAGCCTAAAGCAGCTCAACCAGCTGAAGTGCAAAGTCCAGCACTTGTGAGGAATAATGCACATCTGATGCATTCGGATGCTGACTGGCTTTGAAGAAGGTTCGAAAAATAAGGCACTGTGGTGCTGATGGGGACCAAATTGAGCACGAGGCAGCAAAACATGTTTGTGGAAAGAAGGCCAGCAGTCTCTGGGGCTGCACTAGGCACAGCGCAACCATCAGGCCAAGGGATATGATCCTACCCCTCTACTCACCCCTCAGGAGGCTACTTCTGAAGAGCTGCACCTGGCTCTGGACTCCTCAGCACAACAGAAGCATTGGGCATACTGGAGTGAGTTGTGCGATGATGAAGGGCCTAGAGCCTCTTTCATATGAGGAGATGCTAAGGGAAGTGGGGCTGTCTATCCTGGGTCAAGTTTTACCTTATCAAGATGTACAAATATTTGGTGGGAATAGGAAAAAGGGCGGGGTCAGGATAGATTCAGCGGTACCCAGTGACAGGAAAAGAGGCAATGGACACAAACTGAAACAGAGGAAATTCCATCTGAATATAACAAAACACCTTTTTATGGTGTGGGTGATGAAATCCCAAACCAGATTATATAGCTGTAATAGACATTTTAAGGGCTGTAGTTGAAAACTGCTGCTTGACTGGAAGCTGATCTAATGCTCAGTGCCTTTTCCTTCAAATCATTAATATAAAATATGAAATTATTTCCAACACATTCTACAACCGCAGGAAGAAGCTACTTGTTCTTAAATTTCACAGTGTTATAACTGGCTTATTTAGTGTTACTTGCAACACAGTTTGAATCAGTCTGAGCTGCTTCCTACTTTCACTCCCCAGTGCAATTCCAACTCCAGCTGCAAGTGCCTTCTCCTATTTTTGTGCTAGTATTACTGGTTTTTTATCCTTTGATAAATGGATTCAAAATGCCAAACTGGAAGATATCTAATCCAACAGAAAAAAAATACTGTCTCATGTCAAGAAACAGAAATGGATGATTTTTGCATGAAAGGTAAGGTTTTCTATTTTAATTTTGTATTTATAAAACAGTGACTTATAAACCCAGAACTGATCTGTTCTATTCTCTCCCAAAGAGCTTGAAGTGTTAAGTTGCCTCCAGGATTAACATGAATGTAGAGACCTTCTCTCCTTCCCACCTGCTCCTGACTGTATAATAACATGATTCCTCTACCTCTTCAGAAATCTATACACCCCCTAACCCTTCAAGTCCTCTAGCTTCTCTGATATCTGATATCACTAACTTCTAGTCAAGACCTACTCTCAAAACTTGTCCATGTTTCCTTCCTTACTTTTCACTTGATCTGACTCAGTTCTCTAAATCGAATGAACAAAATGCAGAAGCATTTTAAGGAGGATGCACTCTTTTCTTGGTGGTAATTCAGTGTTTTTTCTCTAGTTGAAATATTTTATTCACTTGTGGATTTAGTAATCTATCTTCACAGAAATTACAAGATTGTTTAGATAAACAGAACACCAGTCTTATTTTCTCCTAAATTATTTTTCTTGTGAGAGGTGAATTTTAAGGTACAGTGAAGCATTAGTTCTAGTGATGCATTTAAAATTATGGCACCACAGAAAATTATTTGTCAGAAGGAGAGGGAGGAATGCTGTTACTGCTTTTTGCATGGAGTGACTCTTGCTCTGTGAAACATCATTTACAGTTCCAGAGATAAATCAGCTGGGCTATGCTCTTGCAGACAACCTTATCTTTCAAAGAAAATAGTGCTAGGTTGGTTTTAGTAAGGAGATAGCCCCATTAATGTGTTGTACATTTTATTCATGCTGTTTATATATTTAAGCAGAGTACTTAATAATTATGAAATAGTGAATAAAATTTGTTTATTAATTTTTGGCAATGTTAAAAAGGTTTATACATATAACAAATAAGCACATCATATTGAGTTTGTGATCTTATTTTAATTCAAAAAAGTTTAAATAAAAATGTATTTATTTTCCTATTTTATTTTGTGAAACTTAAACAAGATCAACATAGATCTTTTTTGATCCAATTAAAATTTGGATTTTTTCACTTTGGCAATGCAAATTAACCTATTAATCAAGGCTGATCCCTCTTCTCAGTGTGTACTATGGATAGGTTTTGAAATCTATGACAATGTGATGGTTTTGGCTGATGAAGACCGTATTTTCTTCACAGTAGCAAGTATGGGGCTGTGTTTTGTATTTTTGGTGAATATGGTGTTGATGTCCAAGGGATGTTTGAGCTATTGCTGAGCAGTTCTCACACAGCATCAAGGCCTTTTCTGCCTCTCACACCACCTTACCAGTGAGGGGGCTGGGAGTGCACAAGGAGCTGGGAGGGGGCTCAGCTGGGACAGCTGACCTCACTGACCGAAGGGACAGTATAGTTTTAAGGGCTTCATGCTCAGCGTATAAAACTGGGGAAAGAAGAAGGGAGAGGGGACATTATTAGTGATGCCATTGTCTTCCCAAGAAACCATTTCGAGTGATGGGACCCTGCTCTCCCGGACATGGATGAACACCTGCTTGCCCATGGGAAATGGTTAGTGAATTCCTTCTTTTGCTTTGCTTGTGTGTGTTGCTTTTACTTTACCTGTTGAACTGTCTTTATCTCAGTATATGACCTCTCCCACATTTACTCTTGAATTGTCTCCCTCATCCCCCCAAGTGAATGAGCAGCTGTCTGGGGCTCTGTTGCTGGCTAGGGAGAGATCCAAATTAAATCATTATTAGTCTGTTAGTGCTTTACTTATGGATGATTGGATATTCCTATTTGTGCCAAGGCCTTTTTTACTTCATGAGAAAATAAGTAAAACCAAACCAATGAACCAACTACTCACCCCTCCCCCCCAGAAAAAAAGAAAAAGAAAAAAAAAAAAGAAATCTGTACTTGATAGTGGTCCATCTTCAGGGGAAATTTTGTTTCTGATTCTGACTTAATAGAGACAGTGACACTGTAGTGGGTTANCCTGTCCCTCTAACCTGGGAAAGGATTGGTGTTTGCAGGTTTCATCTTTCTGGGGAACTTACAGCACTGGAGGGGTTAATCTTCCCGTGCCCTTGCAGCTGGAATTTATCTGTTTCTGCCAAGTGGCGCCCAGAGCTGGTCTCGGTGTAAAGTTTCATTTCCATGGCTGGACTGGTGGGGGGTGGGGGGGCCAACTCGGCCTGCACCGAGCCGCGGGCTGTGACCCAGCCCCGCCAGCCAAGTGGGACAGACTTGGCCAGGCCCAGCCCTGGCCTGCAGGGTCAAGCTGGTCTGGCCCAAGTTACCTGACCAGAGACCGGAAAAGCAAGAGAGAGATTCCCACATTTTCTGTCTTTAAATGATGTCTTTACAGAGGCGTAACCAGCTTCTGAGAGGCTTAATAGAGCTGTCAATATTCAAATTGGTTGGTTGATTGGTTCTGTCAAGTTCTGAGGGAAGTTACAACATATCTTTGCAACAAACATCACTTCCTTGGCTGGTGGAGTATTTTTTTTCCTTAACTAAAACTTCAACCTGTGCTAAACCATGACACACACAACTTCAAAAATCTGTGAAAATTTTCATTTCACTGAAAAGAAAGGTCAGAGAAAATTGTGTAACTTACTGCGCCTGCAGTCTACAGTTAGTTCTATTAGTTGCAAAAAAAAAAAAAAATCATTAGCAAATTTATATATTGTGAGGAAGTTCTAGCTTAAACACTTCTCAAAAACTGAAACTAGTTTGGGTTTTGGACACAAAAAGAAATATTGATCTTAGACTTGTACTTCTTGGTTTGTATCCAGATGAAATCCGGGAGCACTTAAACAACAGAAAAATCAGGACGTTGATATTGTTCTTAGAGATGCAGAATTTATTCTAAAGGTATTATGTATTCAAATACATAAAAATGTATTTTTTCTTGCAGACCTTATGATCTGTACTTAAAGGAGACAACAACTGTTAAACTCATTAAATCATGTATGTTGGGTTATCTGACTAGGGAAGAGAATAGGAAGAACATGGAGTAGAAGACAAGAAAATCTTACATAGCATTGAGGACACCTTTCTCCTAGCTGGTTGAAAAAGCCTTCTGTTTCAAGCAGAAGGTGTTTTTTTTGTTTTTTTTTTTTTCCTAGGTACATGATATTTTTAAATGAAAGACTTTTAGTTCTGGATATTTTTTTCAGAAGAAATATCAGAAGTCTGTGCAAGGATTGTTTGTTAACCTTTAGAAGACAATGTGAAGCCTCCTAGTTCTTTCCGTCTTTACTGTTAAGTATCACTGTGTGATTTAAACTACAGTGGAAAGTGAATAGGAAGAATTTTTTTTTTTTAAAGATAGATTAGAAAATGCCATTATCACTTTATGGATGTGAATTGATTTGCATTTCTGTAAATCATTTCATGAAATGTATATTAATGCAGAATTTCGGATCCAGTATGTGCCCGTTGAATTTAAATGTGTTATAAAAATTCTTGCAGTGAGACTCATTTACATAGTTCAGTGCATTTCTAACTGTTCACACAATAGAATGTGTTATACATTGCTGTCAAATACAATGGTGATTACACTGAGCACAGATTAAGGCTCTACTGGGTAAGGTTTGATAGTGCAAGAAAAAAATGATGAGATGCATTCTGGGCAATTCTCTATGGTTGAAAGTAAATTAAATAATGTTTTTGACTTTATTAGAAAGATGACTAGATTCAGGTGTGTGGTAGCCCTATAGCTAGAAAAATAGAATGCTTTTATGAGGGCAAGGAAAGTCAGATCTGTGCAGTAAATATTAGCACTTAGCTACACAGCCAAGTCATGCTGTAGTTAGAGACTTGCCAGGTTTTGAGTGACACAAAATCCCTTCCATCTGGATCACTAAACATTACCTGAAAGTCTTGTAATTAGTTTGTGACAATTATTATAAAAAGTAAAAAACATAAATAAAGGACTATGTGTATGTAAATATATGTGCGTGCACATAAAATATCCCCTCTAGTTTCTCATCAATTAATGAAGAAGTCATGTATTTTTTGAAAGAGTAGTGGTTAAGAAAGCTGCACATTTTTTCTTAGATTTATGCTAAAATACCTATAATATTCCAAGTCAAAAATTCTAAGAGAACAGTACTATTTTCTGTAATTTTAAAACTCCTTGCTGGAGGATTTAGTTATCATTTATGTCTGGTTTTCTTTTCATGTAAGAATTAAGATATAAGCTCAGTTAAGGTTATTGCAGACATTGTATTATTTAGTGTATTTATGCAATTTGCTAAATAAAACAAGATTCTAAGAAATCAAAAGCCAAACTAAGCCTGTGATTTATATGTAGACTCTCTGGAGAAGTAAATATGTGTGAGCAAAATTCTTATTCCTAATAGAAAAAAGTGAAATTTTTCACACTGACATACAACTTTGTTTATGTGTTACAAGGATTTAGCACTGTGATAAGGATATTGTTGACGTTGGAACAATGCTATTGCTATCTCCTAAATACTTTATTTCAGTACTTTGTTTCAGAGGTTCTATAACAGAATATTTTTTTTTTTAAGTTTAACAATTCATATCAAACTTGGGATTGCATTTTCAGAGACTGAATAAAATGGCAGCTAGTCATCTGAGTTATTTATTGTGTTTACTAATGTTGCTATTGTTTCTGAAATCAATAATGGGTTTTTGGCTCTCAAAACAAGAGAATTGAATTTTTCATATTTTCTTAAATACCAACTAATGCAAAATTTCAAGTCTTCCCGTATAAAATCCCATGTCTTATAATGATCTTGAAGGCACAAAAAACAATGAAAGCAATCCTTTTAATTCTGACTGAGATTTAATATCCTGCCAACAGGACTAGGGAATAAAATATGTTTTGCTTACTTTTGCAGTTCTACAGCACAGATACTTGTATTTTTTTATGGATATACGTTATTTCTAAACGTTCTTTATGACATTTTATCTTGACAGATGGATAATGATTTACATAATTCAAATATATTTTTCCAAGGAAAATGAAAAGTAGATTAGGTAAAATATTTTAAAAGTGATTGTAACTTCTACAGGAAGATAAGAATACTAAAAAGTAAAGATTTCATGTGGAGGAAGTCATATCATCTTTTCCTCAAGGAGTTTTGCTTTGGAAAAAGAAAGTGATTTTCTTAGATTTTTTGGGCTATGTCTAAATAGGTCGTTTTTCACTCAGCATCTCATCCTATAGCTTTGGGCAGTAGTGAACGTGTGCATAGCTCACATAATTTCTTTGCAATAGAAATACCTTATTTTCCAAATTCCTCTATTTGTGTTTCTCTTCAGAAAACCCTGCCTTTTTTACAGAAAAGAACACTCTATTAACCAACTTTCTTCTCAGGTTTTAAAAAAAAAGGCAATCTCAGACTGGAATCTCCTTTGCACATGATTTTTTCCCCCATCCTCTAACGGTGTATTTTCTACAGTCTCATAAAATTAAGCTATAAAGACTTAATAATGTCCACCAGCAGCACAAATAAAAAAGTTTAACTGATAACTGCATATGTGACAACCATTACTTTAACAAATATGTGCTAGAACACAACATTCCCTAAATACATAAAAACAAACTAATTTTGTGAAACAAACATTTGTCCTCTTTAAAAATTGGAATTCCCTTTGAGTGCTGAATGTCTTAACAGCTTTTTTTATTCCATCTCTAAGTCTCCTACACTCAGACTAACTAGTTTTTTCAGTAGGATAGCCACGCTGAGGGCCTGATGGATGAAAACTATTGTTCCCCAGAAAAGCTCATACTTCCTGTGGTATTCTAGAGATTATGGTAGGTACTGTGTCAAAACAGCGAGTTCTTCAGGTGCACCATGTGGCTACATAGATGTGTCAGAGACTGGATCTGTCCTGTCAGAGAGCAGGCATACAGAACTTGAACATTAACCCTCAGAAATATCTGCAAAAAAATTCCTCTCCTGGAGCCCTTGATGCTGACACCAAGGATGGCCATTAAGCCTTACTTTGAACCTCTATCAGTCTACATACTCTTGTACTCACCTAAGAAAGTGCTGTTCTTGTCTTAAGAAATTTTTGGCAAGAAAGGAGGTTAGATACTTACGAACATTTCCAAATTCCACTTAAAATGAAAGAACATTTTTCACCAAAAAACCATAATCTCATCCCTAAGGTATATTTTTGTGACTGGATTCTGCAAATGTGAGAAGCCCCTTTATTTTTAGGAGTATTCCTGAAGAGCCTCAAATTCGTGGTTTTGATGTTTAATACCCATAGTATAAGTTTCTCCACGCAAAGTTGTTGAAATGCATCTTGAGCTGTGTTAGCACTTTTGGTTAAATGGTAGAACTTTCCCATCTCAGGGTGTTGGGTATGAAACAACATCTTATGGTACTTCAGTGGCCTCTTACTTGCTTAAAAATCCATTGAAATTCTAACCACAGTTGCAGGGAACAAAACTATCAAAAAGTTTATCTGCACTGCACAAAGGCTTTTAGAGATAATACACATTTTTATGAACTTCTGCTCTGTGTTTTTGTGGGGGTNATTCTAACCACAGTTGCAGGGAACAAAACTATCAAAAAGTTTGTCTGCACTGCACAAAGGCTTTTGGAGCTAATACACATTTTTATGAATTTCTGCTCTGTGTTTTTGTGGGGGGTTGATTGTTTGCTTTTTCATTTGCGGTTTTTGTTGCCTTTTTTTTTTTTTTTTTTCAAGTGAGAGTCTTTGAGATCTATATTCAGCAAATCCTAAATACTGTGGGCTTACTGTTGTAATGTGTACATCACTTGAGTGCGGAAAGATTTCCCTCCTGTTTATAGATCTTTAAGTCTATTTATCAATACAGAAAATATTCTACTCTTTTTTATGGTTTTCACAGAATCCTGAAAGTATGTGGCAGCACAGCAGTTCTCTGGCTGAGCCAAATCTGAGAGAGCACATGTATGTTCTGCCCTACATAGCTCTAAGAAGTGCAAGGAAAAAGGCTTAAAACTTGAAAAAAGATCTCTAATTTTGAATGTCTGGTATATATATATATATATGTATGTATGTGTGTATATACTTGCTGTGAGAATGTACGTCTGCACTATGAATTAAACACAATATACTGGTTAATTGCATCTTTTTTTTTTCATTTTTATTTACAGACAGTTTGGTATGTGGTCTATGTGCTCTACTCCAAAACATTCAAATATATCCCAGACACTAGTCTATGATTAAGGCAGTTCCTACTTCCTGTCAAAGCTCAAAAGGTGGAGTATACATCAGTCAGATTGGATTTTTGTCAGAAAATATGACACAAAATTAAACGTCTTTAGAAGATAACAAAACCAACAAAATCTGTCTTAAGGAAAAACAAAATCACCTATTTTTTTCTATCGTTTATTTTGAAAGTAGGAGGTCTGATAGTAATTGTTCAAGCCAGATTCATTCTTAGAGGCATTTCAAAGAAAGATTTTAATTATATTGTCATTTCTGAGTTATTTTCTGGCAATGATTATCTTTTGTAAGTGCAGCATCTTTTGTGATGGCCACCCCACAGTTAAATATCTCTAAATTTTATTTCTATTCTGCTATCATATGCATAATTTCTTATATAAATTTTTGTAGGGCAGCAAAATATATAAGTATCAGTTATGAAATCAAAGATCATGGGGATGGGAAGATCTAGAGGACTAATAGACCAGATCAGTTTCCAGCTATAAAGGAAGTTCATTTACTAATGACGCACTACCTATAAGTGGTCAGTCCTTTTTTTAAATTCATCAGTTCTTAATTTCAGTTCAATGCATCATTATTGATATATATACAATACCTATATATATGTACACACACAATACTGTTATCCTTTAGCATTTCTATTCTAATGTAGCTATGACTGTATAATAATATGGACTAGAAGCTGTATTGTTAACAGTGATGTCTACTGTCACTGTTGCTTTTAGCAATTTAACAAAAGAGTTCATAACCAAAGTGGGCTTTTTGATGCATAAAATGGGTTTGTGGTTGCTAAATCAATGTAATTTAGTAACTTGGATATTTCCACCCTAATCATGAAGGACTGGATATTCATGTTTTCTAATGTTTTCTAATTATCCTATACAGTGACCCTATTGTGGTGTTTAGTATTGTCTAATGTTTTACAGACGTACATCAATTTAAGAAGTTAGGAGTACTGTTATTGCTAAAAACTCATTGCATTTCAGATAAATGGTGAGCAGATACAAAACATCTTAGAGAGGGCCAATGTTTTTCTTCACCTTTAGAAGAAAATCTTCACATTTAGAAGTAGCATCTAAATAATATAGGATTTGGGATAAGGAGATCTTTCCAAGAATTTGCTTTTTTAATTTGTGTTTGATCCAACATAGAAATCAAAACAGAATCTGGGTTATGGATCAGATAAGCAAACATTTCTTTCCATGAATAATGTTCTACTAAAAAGCTGGAAGAGTTGGTTAAATATTTGATTTCTGGGGATTTGCTTCTTGGGGGTTTTATCTATTCAGGAGTTCTACACCCATAAGAATTGTGGACAGTGACTGTAGTCCTGTCTATGCTATAATCTAGAAGATAAAATACATAGGAAGAGGGTAAAGTAAATTGAATTCCTCTCATATTTAAGAAAGAAATGATCCATGACCACTGATTTCCTACATGTGTTCTCTATTTTTAGTGGCTGTTATTATGCAAAAGATGGACACTGTGCATGTCATCATTTCAAAAAGAGTGACAGCAGCCCTCTATAACTAGTGATAGTTATAAGTCTATCCAAACTACAGAATACAGTGCTCTGAATTCAGAAGAGATGCGCTTGATAGTAACCTCTTTTTCTGCTGTCTAAATTCATGAGGGAATACTTCCTCCTCCATCAATATGTCTGACTGGCAAACTCAAGGAGGTCCAGAGCTTAAAATTCAGGGATACTCTTTGGTGATGCATAGCTTTCACTAGAGACAATAATGGTTATGCTCCTAAGGGAAGTGTCTGAACTAGTCATCCAAATCTAAGGAGGATGAGCAAGATAGAATGCCCTGATTCTGAACATGTGCCTCTGTGACACATTGAGAATATTTGGCAGTGAATTCTATTTTTTTTGCAGTGCAATGCAAAATTCCTCCAACTACAACCAAATACCATAAAGGGCAGAGCTCCAAACTGGAGTTTATCCTACAGTCTCAGTATCCCTTATCTTTCCTAGTACTAAACCTTAATCTCAGATACATTTTATCAGAGAGTAAAAATATTTGGGCTTGGTTGCCATTGATTGTAAGTGTTCACACACCCTCCTTTTGCCCTATTTTCACACCCAGCCAAAGCATTTGATCAAGAATAACCTATAAGCTTTCTGTAAGCACCTTATCTGAATATTTATTGCAGTGATACTCAGCATTTACATAACTATTATATGCATTATGCAGCACTTCCATAAGAATGACCTCTGAGGTCAGCATTTCTTGACAATTAATGACAGTCCAGAGGAGTTTGCCCCAAAGTCATTAACTGTGAGAAAATATTAATCCCAGAGGCCATTATTTACAAATCATGCAAAATTAAGAATATATAAAGCACTATTTCTCTACATCTTCTGCATCTCATGCTCTCTATGTGATGCTCTTTAGGTAATTTTCTAGCAGTTAATAACTGATGCTGTAACAATAGGAAGTAAGGGCTTTTTTTTTTACCATTCCATTATCCCTATAATAAAGTCTGAAATTCNGATTTTTAGCTTGTTCTCTTTCTTTCTTTTTCTTTCTTTCTTTCTTTCTTTCTTTCTTTCTTTCTTTCTTTCTTTCTTTCTTTCGTTCGTTCGTTCGTTCGTTCATTCGTTCTTCCTTTAACAAAATCTTTGTCAGTTACTGATTGAAAAGCCCAAATAATTGGCATTTTAGGTGCCATCTTAACAATTTATCTCGAGTTTCTTTGTTAAAGTTAAGATGGACGAATAAGCAAGACTTGGTTTGTTCCTTTTCTTTTTTTAAAGGTTGCTAAAAAACCGAAACAAACAAAAAAAACTCCACACCAACTTTCATGTAGCATGTCTTAGTTCAATGCCACGTCATACATCTCTAGCTCCAAATTAGTATGTGCAAAATTTCTTTCTTAGATATCTTTGGTATCACTTCTGTATCAATTTCTTTTTTTTTTTTCTTTTTCTGAAATTTTTATAACGATGTTTAGGTAGTGTACTGTTCTTATGTGACTCCTTTAGGATGAATTTCAGCTTTCCTACTGGTGAGTCCTAAATCAAAATGTAGTTTAACTATATGGCTATGTGTATTCTTTCATATATTTCCTTTAGAAGTATTTTAAATGTTCCAGATTTCCTTAAATTATGTGTTATAAATTTCCCATAATAACCAGATACAGTCTGAATTTTGTTCGTGACAAAGTTAACTACTCCTGGATAAAACCATTTAACAGACACCTTTAATGTATTTTATCACAGAAGGAGCATTTTTGCTATTCCAAATTTTGACATTTCTTGACAGTATTCTTAGATCTGTATCTAACTGTGAAGTTTTTGCTAGACAGAAACTTCAGGGATTTACATTTTGCATGGTGATGGAAACCATTTTATTTCTTCAGTAACTGATGGAATGTCTCTATCTGGATATTTTAGTAGCTGAAGATCCTGTTATTTATTATTCTGAGGAGTTTTTTGGAGATTGAGATCTGTCAATATAGATCTGCAATTTTTCTCAGTGCATTATTCAGTTACTTTTGTAAATTGCCTACAATCTTGTGTTTAGTATTCCAATACAACACTGTAGTAAAACTAATTCAAACTTAATTCTTTTCAGTGCACTAGAGCGGCGAACACACTTCACTATACTTTTTTTAATAGATCTGTTCCATTTCATTCCTCCTTATTCAGTGGTTTGTTTGATGTGTGTATTTGGAGGCTATTACTGACTAGGAAAAAACCATAGGTAGTTAAAAATACTCCTTTGCATAGTGACAGAAAGATGGATTTTACTCTTTCTCAGCATTCTTGTAGTCATGTCCTATTCTTCACGAAAATGTACTTCCCTCTTGATAATCTGAATTGAAAAATGGTAAAATTCTTCAAAGAAAAATTAGTATGACTAACACTGAAGCAGACATTACAAAGAAAGTGTATATTTTTTTCTTATTTGAAGTATGTATTACTGAAAATAGGTACTTATCTGAAATAATTTAAAGACAGTAGAGATTGGTTGAAACTTTAAACTTGCAGAAAAATTATCATAAGCTTAACATCAAAGGTATTAAATGTGTGCAGAATGAATGGAAATGGGGAAATGCTCTGAGCATGACATAAAATGTAATAATATTGAGTGTTTCGTGAAAAATAAATATAAAATAAATCATATAGGAAATAAAAAAAAATACTGTGACATATCATTCAGAGAAGAATTGTAGCCTGGTGATTTCACAATTTCAGGATTTCAAAAATATAGAAAAGGAGCTTTATAATTAGGGTAGTTAGCTCCTTTTCATGCTACCCACATACCATACAGGTGGAAAAGGTCCAGGAAAATTGGAAATTTGTTATCCTCAGACAGATAACTCCTGTTATCCACAGACAGGAGTGCCTGTTGAAGGAATATCATGGTCTTTGGTATTTAAATGTTACTTCTTCACGAAGTTGAAGAACAGAACATTAAAAACACTTAACAGAAGTAGCAAGATATAAGATGCAGAGATTCACCAGGGATATAGTTAAAAAAGCTATCATGATGACTGATAAATTGAAATTGTCAGTGAACCTATCTGGGTGAGATTTTTAGACTATGCTAAGAAGATGTAGAGCACATACGTTTCTCTATTAATGTATGATAAACTGAAGAGATAAATCATCGAGCATGTTTGTGAAAATAAAGAAAGTTTGGAATTGTATAGTACATCCCTAAAAATACAGTGGATGTCTTTTGATAACTTCTAAGCAAGAACAAATTACATTTTGAAAATTCCGTTTAAGGAAACACAATGAAAGGCAAAATTTAATGACCTACTAGTAGAAAGATTATGAACATCCAATCTTACAGAACTTTTTGGCTAAATATGTCTGACTGAAGTTACCAAAATCTTGAAATCAAAATCCTCTATTATAATAGCTAGACTATCACATTTCATATTCTCTCAATTGTTGCTAAAACTTCAGGAAAATTCCTATTTGCTTATTGACTGTCTCTAGAGCCAGTATATTAGGATGTAGAATGCCTCATACAAAAATCAACTTGTGTACAGATAGGATGTTTTGAGAACACCCCTAAAGAACCGACCAATCTGGAAATATATTCCTTGATTTTCCTGAGGACAGGTCTTTTCCCAAGTTGATATTTTTCCTGCTTAGATGGAAAAAAAACTGAAAAAAAAACCCCAAACAAACAAAAAAGTGGCTCCTTGTTTGATTTAATGCAGAGAGTTGTAATAAAAGGAATGGTTTGGAACAGTAATCTTCTGACTTTTAGCTGAATACACATCACTTTTAAGTAACAAAATTTGTCATGTTTTTAATGAGTTCTTATCACAGTGTTTATTGGAAAACATTTTCAAATTGATATATTCTGCAGATTATCTAGAGGCTGTGAGTTTTGGATTGCAGTCCATTGATGCAAACTACAAATATTGAAAGGTGATGTTCTGGGCACGAAAGGAACGAGAGGAACCCTTAGGGAAAAAGAAACTAAAACCCACTCTAGTAAGCAAATCCAAGTCCCAGAAAATGTTGCAACTGAGTACTACTATCTTAATTTTTCTTACCAAATAGATTGGGAGATTTGCTTTGGAACAAATTCAAAAGACGTGCAAAGCAAATTAGTCCTGGATTGAAAATTCAGAATAAACTGATGTTTGCTTTGTTAAGCACTTGCTATGTTGATAATTGGATAATAAACTGACAACATGGTTAAAATATGTTGCTACAATCAAGGAAAGGCTGGATGTGAAGGAATGCATTTTGTGTTTTACTGGTGTCTCATTTTCAGTTGTAGAGGAAGTTTGCTAGAAGCAGGAGAATCCATTTAAGAGTCATGTTAAATTACAGTGCTGTTCTGTCTCTCAGCAACTGGTTAATTCAATCAGAACACAAAGATTTTTCATCATTCTTTAATTTGCTTAATTTCACTGAGCTGTTGTC